>JAYRCH010000139.1:600000-892267 GCA_037179445.1 Phengaris alcon alcon | reverse complement strand
GTTGGCGTAGCGTTGCTGCAGGAGCCCTACATAGGTGGGGCGCGGAGTGTGAGGACATACAACGGAGTGAGGGTCTACTAGAGCGATGGAGAAGGGGGTGGTGTTGTCAAGGCGTGTGTTGTGGTATTCGACGATACATTGGACGTCGAGCTACACACACGCCTCAGCAACAACAACATAGTTGTGACCACCCTCCGAACCAAAGCCTGGGAGATGGTTGTAGTGTCCTTCTACTTCGAGCCCGATAAGCCTGTGGGGCCCTATCTGGACCATCTTATGCGGATAGGGAGAGAGTTGGGGTCCGATAAGATGGTCCTGGGCGGCGACGCGAACGCTAAAAGCCCGTGGTGGGGTGGCGACGCGGAAGACCCGCGTGGAAGGGATGTGTCTGCTGTACTGGAAGCAATGGGCTTACATATACTCAACACTGGAGACACCCCAACATTCGACACTGTCAGAGGGGGAAAAAGGTATTCCAGCTACGTGGATGTGACAGCGTGCTCCGACGACCTGCTGGACCGAGTGGGCGACTGGAGGATTGATGAGGGTCTGACGAGCTCGGACCACAACGGCATATCTTTTGGCATCAGACAACAGAAATCCACAGGCACAAACATAATACGTACCACACGCATGTTTAACACACGGAAGGCAAACTGGGCTCAGTTTCGTGAGAAACTGACTCAGCTGATGTCAGACAGACAATTGACTGTACAATCAATAGACACAATACATAGCACACAACAAATAGAAGAAGTAATAGACAGATACACGGAAGCCATAACACAGACATGCAGAGACACTATGCCAACTAAAAAACACACACAGAGATTCACCTTGTCGTGGTGGAATGATGAGCTCGGGCAGCTGAAGAAGGAGGTCGCCACGAGGAAACGCAGGATTCGTAACGCTGCACCTGATCGCAGAGACCGCGTGGTTGGAAGGTACCTGGAAGCGAAAGAGACGTATGAAAAGGCAGTGAAAGATGCACAGACTGAGAGTTGGAAGGAGTTTTGCCGGAAACAGGATAGGGAGGGGGTCTGGGAGGGCATCTACAGGGTGTTGAGCAGAGTCAGAGGGAGGGAGGAGGATCTGCCCCTTACGAGGGACGGTGAAACCCTCGACGCCCGAAGCTCCGCAGAATGGCTGGCGGAGACCTTCTACCCCCGGGACCAGGAAAGTGATGAAAGAGAGGAACATCGGCGGACGCGCCGGCGGGCGGAGTCCTTGGACTCCGAACCGCCGACGGGTCCGGACGACCCTCCTTTCATCATGGAGGAGTTGAAGAGAGCCGTAAGGTCCTTCAACCCCAAAAAGGCCCCCGGGGCGGATGGACTCACGTCGGACATCTGCCAACGCGCTGTGGAATGTGACCCGGAATGGTTCCTTGCTCTGCTGAATAGGTGCCTCACCGTCGCCTGCTTCCCCAAACAGTGGAAGCGGGCGACTGTGGTGGTACTAAGGAAGCCGGGCAAGGAATCGTACCGGGTACCAAAAGCCTATCGCCCGATCGGCCTCTTACCTGTTCTCGGCAAAATCTTCGAGAAGATGCTGGTCGCCCGACTTAGGTTCTACCTGCTGCCCAAGATCAGCCCTAACCAATATGGCTTCATGCCCCAAAGGAGCACCGAAGACGCCCTCTATAGGTTGGTGAACCACGTCAGAAAACAGAGGGAGGAGAAGAAAATTTCTGTCGTGGTGTCACTGGACATAGAGGGGGCCTTTGACAGTGCTTGGTGGCCGGCCATAAAGGTTAGGTTAGCTGAGGTTGGGTGTCCGGAGAACCTGAGGCGGCTGATCAGCAACTATCTGAGCGAAAGAGAAGTGAATGTGAGATATGCTGGAATGGAAGTGAGCAGGGAGACCAACAAGGGGTGCGTTCAGGGGTCCATAGGAGGACCGATCCTGTGGGACCTCTTGTTGGACCCCCTGCTATGGATGTTAGAGGAGATGAATGTTTTTAGTCAAGCTTTTGCCGACGACTTAGTCTTAGTATTTGAGGGTGATACTGCCCTAGAGATAGAGAGGAAGGCAAATGGGGTCTTAAATAAAATCAGTAAGTGGGGGGAGCTGAACAAGCTCAAATTCGCCCCCCACAAAACATGCGCTCTACTAAGCACCCGAAAGCTAATATATGACGTGCCTCGTCTCGGAATGGGGGGTGTATCTTTACAGTACTGCGACGAAATCAAGGTGTTAGGTTTGACCATAGATAGGGGTCTTACTTTTAATTCGCATGTAGGCAACGTATGCAAAAAGGCAATAGAAAGATATAAGCAGCTGGCAAAGGCCGCTAGAGTAGGTTGGGGGCTTAACCCCCAAATTGTAAAAACGATATATATATCCGTGATAGAGCCGACCATTCTGTATGCATCGGCAGCGTGGGCACCCACCGTGGAAAAGATGGGGGTCCAGAAAAGGCTCAACTCCGTCCAACGGGGTTTTGCCCAGAAGATCTGCAGAGCGTATCGGACCGTCTCCCTGAACTCTGCAATGCTGCTGGCGGGGATACTCCCTCTTGATCTCAGGATACTCGAAGCTTCGAGGCTCTATGAGATCAAGAAGGGGGTACCTCATCCGGCATTGAGGGACAGGGAGGTGGAACGAAATGCTCGCCGGAGCATTTCGTTCCACCTCCCTGTCCCTGAGTCGAGGACCCACATCCGGCAGAGCAGGTAGAGCTGAGGTTTGGGTTGGTAGACGAGGACTCTTATGCGGGCGTGGTTGATAGCCACGTCCATAGGATCTACACAGACGGCAGCAAGATTGAGGGTCGAGTCGGAGCCGCACTCTCCGTATGGGAGGGTGAGGCCGAGACGAAGGCCGTCAAGCTTGCGTTGCCGTCGTATTGCACCGTCTACCAGGCCGAGCTTCTAGCGCTCCATAGAGCTGTAGACATAGCCTGCAAGAGTGGAATGGCGAAGGTCGGTATCCTTAGCGATTCCAGATCGGCTCTCCAGGCTGTCACCCTTAGTTCCCCTCATCCCCTGGCAGTGCAAACAAGGGCGGCCCTCCGAAAAACTGCTTTGCAGAGGCGGGAGGTCTCCCTGTTTTGGATCAAGGCGCACGCAGGGTTGAGAGGGAATGAGAGGGTTGACGAGTTAGCCAAGGAGGCCGCGCTGAGATCGAAAAGGAAACCTGACTATGATCTGTGTCCTGTTTCATTCGTCAAGCGTATCTTAAGAGAGGATACGGTTGAGGAATGGGACAGGAGATACGAAATGGGAGGGACGGCCGGAACCACGAAGCTCTTTTTCCCAAGCGCTGCTGCTGCATACAGGGTAGTCAAGAAAATAGACATTACACACTACACCACACAGATTCTGACTGGACACGGTGGGTTCGCCTTCTACTTGAACAGATTCAAGTTGAAGGAGGACCCATCGTGTTCATGTCAGCCGGGAGTTGAGGAGACGGTTCCTCACCTGTTGCTCGAGTGCCCAATTTTTGCTAGCAGTAGATACGATACTGAGCAAGAATTGGGCATATAGATTACGGGTGAGAACCTGTCTCCCATCCTGGGGGGAAAAAAGAGGGATATTTTCCTCAGATTTTGTAAAAAGATTGTGGTTGCAGTATGCAAAAGAAACTGTGATATTTTAGTGTGATTTAGTTAGGCTCTACTTGTAATTTATGTGATATTAGGCTAGTATTTTACCTTGTTTCGTCGTTTTACTGTGATATTTAATTGGTTGTAATTGTTTTATTGAATCTTGTTTTATCTTAATATTGGAATTATTATTTATTGGAATATTATTATTAGAATTATCATTTGATTGGAATTATTATATTTGCTTATTTATTAATGTAATGTTGACAAGTACCAAATGAAATGGTACTAAAATTGTAAGACTGATTGATTAGAAATAAGAAAAGTATGTAATAATAATAAGAAACCATTGTAAAAATAGGAATAAGACTGGAAAAGACAAAAAAGATTAAAAGAATAAAACAATCCCTGATTATGTTAGGGGGAGGGAGAAAAAAAAAAAAAAAAAAAAAAAAAAGCCTAGCCTAACCTAACCTAACCTAACCAGTCTGAGCCCACAGAATAAAAACCCCGCGAACCCAAATAGACTATCCATGGAGGAGCCGGGGTCAGATGGTAGTAGTAGTGGAGACAGTGGCCGGCACCGAATGGAGACTAGCACCCCCCGAAACCCTGACAGTTCCCTTGACGCCCTTCTGGCCGAAACCTCCCATATGGTCAGGAACAGCGTGTATTTGCTAAACCAGACAAGGAACATGAGAGGCGAGTTAAAGTCTGGTTTAGCAAAAAATCTCACGAAGATTTCTGGTAATCTAGGGAGGGTGGCATTATTAAGCAAAAAGGAAAGTAGGAAAATAAGTGATACAGAGGAACAGAGTGAAAGGGGAAGTGAGCAAGGAACCCCAAAAAGTTGTGAGTGTAAGAGAGAGATTACAAAATTATATAAAAGAATGGAAGAAATGATGGATGAAAGGATGTGTAAGATAAACGACAACAATATAAAAGAAATAATGAAAGAAATAAATGAGGAAAATAATAACAAAATATCTGAACTGATAAATGGGGTAAAGGGGTTAGTTCAGGAAGTAAGAGAGGAGACAAGGAATAAATTTAAAGAAGTAAATAAGCTAAATCGGGAGGTGGTAAAGGAGTGTAAGGAGATAAAAGATGAGATAAACACCAAGGTAGAAAATATGAGACTGGTAAAACAGAAAATGGCAAAGGATAGTGAGAACCACTTAAACAGGGTAATGGAAGTGATGGACATTGTAAAAGTATTAGGTATGAAAATAATGGATAACAAAAATACAAGTTTTAAAGAAGTAAAAGAAATAAGTCAGGAGATTATTAAGGAATGTAAAGGTATAAAAGGGGAGATAAATAATAAGGTAGAGAAAATAAAGCAAATAAACCAGGAATCGGCAAAAGAAAGTAAAGATAATTTAAATAGGGCAGTCGAGCTGATGAGTGGGGTAGAAAAGTTAAGTCAGGACATAAGAAAGGAGACAAGTAACAAATTAAAAGAGATAAACAAGCTAAATCAGGAGGTCATAGGTGAATGTAAGGGTATAAAAGGGGAAATAAATTGCAGGGTAGAGGAAATTAGAAAGGAAAATCAAGAATTAGCAAAGGAAAACAGAAAAAATTTAAGTAGGGCCGTCGAGGAGTGGGGGGCCAGGGCCCCGGAACCGCAACCCGCGACATATGCGAGTGTGGTCAGTGGCTGGGGGGAAACCCAAACCACGCCACCGGAACCAAAGCGTATGACCCTCCACTCCTTAGTAGTAGCGGACAAGGAGAACGTCATGTCCGGGTCGGAAATAATAGAAGGAATAGGACAAATAATAGAAGCTAGAAAAGAAGGGATAAAAGTAGACAGGATTCGGAAAGGAAAGGAAAGAAAAATTATTTTAGGATTTAGGGATAAAAAAGATAGGGACAAAATAAAAAGCAAAATTGAAAATAGCAGAAGTAATTTTGAAGTAGAAACAGTAAAAAACAAAGACCCACAGGTAGTGCTGTATGGGGTGCTTAAGACCAAAACCAACGAAGATGTCCTAGAGGCTATAAGGACCCAAAATAAGCACCTCATGCAGTCACTGTCTGAGGAAACTAAAAGTAGGATAGCGGTGAAGTATAGAAAAAAGGGTAAGGACGATAGTACCGAACATGTGGTGCTGACGGTGTCGCCGGGGCTGTGGCAAAGCTTCACTAAAGCTGGCCACATTTATGTGGATATGCAACGCATTCGGGTCGCCGACCAGTCCCCCCTAATTCAGTGCTCGCACTGTTTGGGGTACGGACATGGAAGGCGGCACTGTAATAGTAACACCGAAGTGAAGTGTAGCCACTGCGCCGGGGATCACCGCCGGTCCCAGTGTGAGGGATTAAAAGCAGGAAGTGCAGCATGTTGCATAAACTGTCAAGTAGAAAAGCAAGACAAAATTGACCATAATGCGTTTAGCGCGGAGTGCCCGGTAAGGCGACGGTGGGATGCAATAGCGCGATCGATCGTCGCATATAGCGAAGAAGATGACATAGATTGCCCCTAACAGCGCCAGCAATATATGAATGATCATGTTATGAATGTTGCAATAAAATTAGCAGTTGGCAATTTGTTAAAATGAACATTAATAAATCCACACTTGCAAAAAATTTGCTTAGCATATATGGCTATGGCATAGCAAAGCATATATTGCGACAGCAATAAACAATGAATGAATGAATGGATGATGAATGCATGGACCAATGTAAAAAAGGTTAAATGTAAGCTGGCGCTGTTATGGGAAATAAAAAGTCGGACGGTATGCTTTGCAGACCCCCGACGTTTGTTTGTAATACAAATTTATTTTGTGATAAATTGTTTGCAAAAAATGCCGCCGGACGCTTCGCGCTCAGCGCGAGGGTAATACTTTAAATGAAACATGTAGCTAATAATTAACAGGTCAAGCAAGTAAAAGTATAAAAAAGAATGTAAAATTGGTAAATTAGGTAAAGGAAATATATAAATGCAAGTAAGAAATGGAGTTGTAGAAGTGAATAAGAAAAGTAATAGAGATAAAGAATTTAAGGATATGCGAGATAAAATAGCTTAAAATAAATAATTAATGTAAAGTAAAATATAGATTTAAATAGAGGAAAGGAAATGTAATAGGATAAAGTGAATGTAAAATTAGGGAATTAGGTAAAGGAAATGTATAAACGTAAACAAGAAATAGAGTTGTAGAAGTAACAAGAAATGTAATAGAGATAAAGAATTTAAAGGATATGGATATAAAATAGCAAAAAATTTAAAAATAAATAATTAATGTAAAGTAAATATAGATTAAAATAGAGAGAAGAAATGTAATAGAATGGCTAAGAATGGAAATGTAATGATGGGAAAAGAAATAAAAGTAAAGTAAGAACACGATGTAATGGAAAAATAATAAATGAATACAAATGTAAATAATGGAATAGGGAAATGGTAGTGTATAAATGTAAGCAAGAAATAGAGTTATAAAAGTAAATAAGAAATGTAATAGATAAAGAATTTAAAGGATATGATATAAAATAGTAAGCATTTAAATAATGTAAAGTAAAATATCGATTAAAATAGATAGAAGGAAATGTAATAGAATAAGTAATGAGGGAAATGAAAAATAGGAACTAAAAGATGTAAGAAGTAGATGAAAAGGAAATGTATGTGATTTAAATAATAATAATAAATGTAAAAACGAAAAAAGCAAAAAATTGTCCTGGCTAATGGCCGGGGGAACTAGAAAAAAAAAAAAAAAAAAAAAAAAAAAAAAAACCCGTCTGAGCCCAGCCGCGGTCCGATAAGCTGCTTTTTAGAAACGCTCCGCATTAAAAAATCCGAAAAAGTGGGTAAAAGTGCACCGATTTTAATAATTTTGCCACCAAAAGACGCGTCTCAGTGCCACACGTGTGCGATACGGGCGCACCTTAAAAAATCCGGGAAAGTGACGGAAAACCGGGAAAACCGGTAGTGTAAAAAATTAAAAGTTAAAAACCGCGATAAAAGACTCTAGATTATTCGGATTTTAGTGCCAGTTTTTGGATACAGTGCAGGACAGTGACCTTTGTGTGTATAGTGATTTGTGTAATTATAGACCAACGGGAAACACCATTGACCTTGTGTTTAAGTTTTTGGCGTCCCCACGAGGTCGGTGAATTAGAAGTGTCAGTGTAAAATAGTGAAGTGTGCAGGGAAGGCCCTCTCGTAAGAAGGGTTTTTCCGAAAAAAGAAAAATTTTTGGATAACCTGGGGGTGAGTTATAGCTATTAAAAAATTGAAAATAAAAATAGCAATAACGCAGCAGACCACAGTGACGCGTGGGTTCTGACACCGGTTTCAGGCGCTATAAATAAGGATAAAGAAGGCCCATAACAAAAAGGTAGGTGGTCCTTAACTACAACCTGGTGGAAACTAGAAAACCACTTTTTCCGAAAAATAGCATTTGCGCCTACCAGGACCCGAGCGAGAGCAAAAAGGTGCTATTGGAGGCTGCCCGTCATCAGAACCCCCAGCAGAACGCCACAAAAAAGAAGTTTCCAGCTGCTCCAGGACCGAAGAAATCCTAAATAAGGTAAAAAACCTGGATTACTAGGGAACGGCTGGAACAGCTGGAAAACCAACGTGGCCAGCGGATGGGCGACGAAGAGACGAGAAGAACGACACCTCGCACGCCTCTCTAGGATAAAGGGTTCCGGAGAAAAACGGAAAAATTGTTTTAGCGGCCATTTTGTCGGCCATATTGAAAATTTTCAAAGGCCGACAGCTCCGGAACCAATTGTCGCAAAAACTCGAGCGACATATCATTTGAAAGGGCCAGAGGAGGCGCATACGAGCAGATTAAAAAAGAGGGGGGAAAGGGGGGATTTGTAACCCCCCCAAATTCACCTACCATCACCTGCCCAAGGTAAGAATACCCCCTGTGACCGGAAACCGCGATCCGGGCAAGTTTAATCTAACCCAGTTATCGGCAAAAACAAAAAACTTTGACGTTTCGTCCGTCATTTTTGGAAATTTCAAACGCCGATAGCTGGGAAACCAAAAGCCGTAGAGGGACGCGGTTTTCGGCTCTGGGCCACACAGGAGGCCAGCTTTCCATAGGGTCAGGTTAAAAAGCGGAAAACCCGGAAAACTCGAAAAATTTTCCCAAAAATTTTTTCCTCAAACCGAGACCGGCAATAGACAGAGGGGAAAAAATCGAGGCCAACAAGCCCAAGCACCCCATAGTAGAGTAAACCGGTCAAGGAGAAAACGGGCTCTAAAGAGTGACACTGACAGTTTACAAACTGTCAGACAGCGTACAAAAAGCTAAATAACTCAGCTCCTATCTAAGATAGAAGAACGCGGTTTTCTTTGGAGTCAAAGGCATCACCTTGGCTACCCCCACACCAAGTTTGACGTGAATCGGAGCTGGTCGACTTTCAAGGACGAATTTTGGGGGGAAGCCAGACCAGTAGAGAGAGGACAAAATTCCAAAGAAAACGAGCCCAAACTCGGCCCAAATACATCCACGGACGGCTGAGAAAATTAATTTTAAAAATCCAGGCAATAAAAACGGCGGCCATTTTGTAAAAATAAAAGCCCCGATATCTCGGCTCCTAGAAGCCCTAGAGACACGCGATTTTCTTTGCTGACATCTGTAAGAAAAGGACAATCCGGTTGGGGGAAAACTGAGCACCTGCAAGGTCTACCTCCACCTGGAAAAACTAAAAAACAACCTCCTGGCTTCTGGAGGTCGCAGAGAGCAGCGGTTTCTTGGATCCAGCACCAGACGAAGTGGAGGACGCCACACCCGAGATACTGGAACACCTGGACACCTGCAGCACCTGGGAAAAAATCAAAAAAGTTAAAAACCAACTTACCGTAAGAAGCCGCCGCACCAGCACCATCTGCACCTGGAAAAAAGCTTAGAATTAAGGTAAAACAGTATTATTATTGACCTGGACGAGTAGTCTCCTATTGGAGCTACTGCTATATCGTAAATAGACTAAGACCAACTACACTATTTTTAGTGTAGTTGTTAGAATAAGTTTTATTTTGTGTGCTTAGGGCCCGGACACACTACAAAATATTTAAAGTAGCTAGGTTAGGTCAGTTATCCCCCTATTGGGGAAACTGTTAGCGTAGGATTTTATTGACATTTTATTATTTGACATTTTGATTTTAATTATTTATTTTATTTTACTTTATTATTTTCTATTGAATCATTATTGTAATTTTACTAATTGTATTTTATTGTATTTGAATTGGAAATTTTTACCTGACGAATCCCCCTAAAAAACGAAAACATGATGCGCACCCCCCCACCACCCCCATCTCCCGAAAGAGCGAAACGTTCACCGTGTCGCCACCAAAACACAAGGCAAATGACGAAAAGGCACTTACACAGCCTGAAAAGTTTCCTGAAGTCAGGAAAAGTATTGACAAAATTGAAGCCTTAAACCTTCAAGCTATAGCCCCCCCCAAACAAATAAAACAGAGCGACCTACCGGCACAAAAACCCAGAGTTAAAAAAGTATTAGTAATACAGAAGCCCGAAAGTCCCCAAATCCAAAACAGACCTAGGACAGCAGAAGGTAGAGCCTGTCTAAAGCAAGCGAAGGCTAGCATTAATAGCTCAAAGAACTTTAAAACGGAATATAAGGAGCAAGCCTTCGCCGCTATAGAGAGGATCTACCAAATAGTTAAGGAACTAGAGAACGAGCTCACCAGTTTGAAGGCAGGGTCTGGCGGAGGGCTGGGAAGGGACCTTTTACATCCCCCCCAGCCACCCGTGACCATGACGGATGCTGCAGTTGATGTGCAGAGGGACCTGAAACAGAAAGATATATTAATGGGAAATGGTTTGAATGAGGGAATGAAAGAGATGACGGAGAAGATGAATGAAATGAAGGGATGTATGGAAGAGAACAGAATGATGATGAAAAAATTGACTTCGCTCCTGGAGAACGCCGCAACTGTCGCCAAACCGGCGAGTTATGCTAGTGTTGTCTCGACAGGGCTCGTTGAGCGAACCCCCGAGACCAGGGCACTGCACTCGGTTGTGGTGTCCTCCAAGGACGCGCAGGATTCGGGGGAGGAGCTATTGGATAACATAAGGAAGACAGTAGATGCAAAGGATGGATGGGTGAAAGTTGAGAGGACTAGGAAAGTCAAAAACAGAAGGGTAGTCGTCGGCTGTGCGAGCGAGGAAGAAAGAAATAAGGTGAAGGAAAGACTGAGAAAGAATGAGGGATTAGTGGTAGAGGATGTAAGGAATAAAAGCCCCCTTTTGGCCTTTAGGGATGTAATGAAGTGCGACAATGCCGACTTCGAAACCGCGTTCAACAATCAGAACGCGGCCATCCTTGAAGGCCTTAAGGGGGAAGAGAGGAAGGTGCAAGTTGTGTATGGGATGAAAGCAAGGAACCCCCTACAGAACCACCTAGTGGTTAGAGTGAGCCCACAAGTGTGGAAGCGATTTATGAGTGTAGGATATGCCCATATAGGTATGGGTAGAGTGAAAGTTGAGGACCATAGTCCCCTGGTGCAGTGCTTCCGCTGCCTCTGGTATGGGCACACGAGGAAAGTGTGTAGAGAGGAGAAGGACCGATGCAGTCACTGCGCAGGTCCTCACATGAGGACCGCTTGCGAAAAGTGGCTGCGGAGAGAGGTGCCTCAGTGCATAAATTGCACTAAGGCCAAGAGAGGCAGTGTGGAGCACAGTGCCCTGGATAGAGAGTGTGCAGAGAGGAAGAGGTGGGACGCTCTAGCCAGATCGGCGGTATCGTATTGCTAAGGTTGTCCCCGGTGAGTACTTCCAGTACAAAATATTGCAGGCCAACCTCCAGCGGAGCCAAATCGCCACAAGGGAGTTATTACTCGAGGCTACCAAGCGTAAGGCTAGCGTAGCGCTGCTGCAGGAGCCATACATAGGTGGGGCGCGGAGTATGAGGACATACAACGGGGTGAGGGTCTACCAGAGCGATGGGGAAGAGGGTGGTGTTGTCAAGGCGTGTGTTGTGGTATTCGACGACACTTTGGACGTCGAGCTACACACACGCCTCAGCAACAACAACATAGTTGTGACCACCCTCCGAACCAAAGCCTGGGAGACGGTTGTAGTGTCCTTCTACTTCGAGCCCGACAAGCCTGTAGGGCCCTACCTGGACCATCTTATGCAGATAGGGAGAGAGTTGGGATCTGATAAGATGGTTCTGGGAGGCGACGCGAACGCTAAAAGCCCGTGGTGGGGTGGCGACGCGGAAGACCCGCGAGGAAGGGATGTGTCTGCGGTACTGGAAGCAATGAGTCTACATATACTCAACACTGGAGACACCCCAACTTTCGATACCGTCAGAGGGGGGAAAAGGTACTCCAGTTACGTGGATGTGACAGCGTGCTCCGACGACCTGCTGGACCGAGTGGGCGACTGGAGAGTTGAAGAGGGACTGACGAGCTCGGACCACAACGGCATATCATTTGGCATCAGACAACAAAAATCCACAGGCACAAACATAATACGTACCACACGCATGTTTAACACACAGAAGGCAAACTGGGCTCAGTTTCGTGAGAAGCTGACCCAGCTGATGTCGAACAGACAATTGACTGTACAGGACATGGAAACAATACACAGCACACAACAAATAGAAGAAGCAATAGACAGATACACGGAAGCCATAACACAGACATGCAGAGACACCATGCCGACTAAAAAACACACACAGAGATTCACCTTGTCGTGGTGGAATGATGAGCTCGTGCAGATGAAGAAGGAGGTCGCCACGAGGAAACGCAGGATCCGTAACGCTGCGCCTGATCGCAGAAACCGCGTAGTTGGATTCTACCTAGAAGCGAAAGAGAGGTATGAAAAGGCTGTTAAGGATGCGCAGGTTGAAAGTTGGAAGGAGTTTTGCCGGAAGCAGGATAGGGAGGGGGTTTGGGAGGGCATCTACAGGGTGTTGAGCAGAGTCAGAGGGAGGGAGGAGGATTTGCCCCTAACAAGGGACGGTGAAACCCTCGACGCCCGAAGCTCCGCAGAATGGCTGGCGGAGACCTTCTACCCCGAGGACCAGGAAAGTGATGAAAGCGAGGAACATCGGCGGACGCGCCGGCGGGCGGAGTCCTTGGACACCGAACCGCCGGCGGGTCCGGACGACCCTCCTTTCATCATGGAGGAGTTGAAGAGAGCCGTAAGGTCCTTCAACCCCAAAAAGGCCCCCGGGGCGGATGGACTCACGTCAGACATCTGCCAACGCGCTGTGGAATGTGACCCGGAATGGTTCCTTGCTCTGCTGAATAGGTGCCTCACCGCCGCCTGCTTCCCCAAACAGTGGAAGCGGGCGACTGTGGTGGTGCTAAGGAAGCCGGGCAAGGAATCGTAGCGGGTACCAAAAGCCTATCGCCCGATCGGCCTCTTGCCTGTTCTCGGCAAAATCTTCGAGAAGATGCTGGTCGCCCGACTTAGGTTCTACCTGCTGCCCAAGATCAGCCCTAACCAGTATGGCTTTATGCCCCAAAGGAGCACCGAAGACGCCCTCTATAGGTTGGTGGGCCACATCAGAAAGCAGAGGGAGGAGAAAAACTTTCTGTTGTGGTCTCGCTGGATATAGAGGGGGCCTTCGATAGTGCTTGGTGGCCGGCCATAAAGGTTAGGCTGGCTGAGGTTGGGTGTCCGGGGAACCTGAGGCGGCTGATCAGCAGCTATCTGAGTGAAAGAGAAGTGAATGTGAGATATGCTGGAATGGAAGTGAGCAGGGAGACCAACAAGGGGTGCGTGCAGGGGTCCATAGGTGGACCGATCCTGTGGGACCTCTTGTTGGACCCCCTGCTATGGATGTTAGAGGAGATGGACGTGTTTTGTCAGGCTTTCGCCGACGACTTAGTGTTGGTGTTTGAAGGGGACACCGCTCTTCAAATAGAGTTGAAGGCCAACGGGGTACTGGATAAAATAAATAAGTGGGGGGAGTCGAACAAATTGAAGTTCGCCCCCCACAAAACATGCGCTCTATTGAGCACACGCAAGCTCAAATATGACGTGCCTCGACTCGAAATGGGGGGTGTGTGCTTAAAATATTACGACGAGATTAAGGTGCTGGGACTGACCATAGACAGCGGACTAACTTTTAATGCCCACGTAGGTAACGTGGGCAAAAAGGCAATTAGTAGATATAAGCAGCTGGCTAAGGCCGCCAGAGTAGGCTGGGGGCTTAACCCCCAGATAGTTAAGATTATATATATGGCCGTGATAGAGCCGACTATTTTGTATGCATCGGCAGCGTGGGCACCCACCGTGGAAAAGATGGGGGTCCAGAAAAGGCTCAACTCCGTCCAACGGGGTTTTGCCCAGAAGATCTGCAGAGCATATCGAACCGTCTCCCTGAACTCTGCGATGCTGTTGGCTGGGATACTCCCTCTTGATCTCAAGATACTCGAAGCCTCGAGGCTCTATGAGATCAAGAAAGGGGTACCACACCCAGTGTTGAGGGACAGGGAGGTGGAGCGAATGGCTCCAGCGGTCGAGGACCCACATCCGGCAGAGCAGGAAGAGCTGAGGTTCGGGTTGGTAGACGAGGACTCTTATGCGGACGTGGTTAACAGCCACGTCCATAGGATCTATACAGACGGCAGCAAGATTGAGGGTCGAGTCGGAGCCGCACTCTCCATTTGGGAGGGTGAGGCCGAGACGAAGGCCGTCAAGCTTGCGTTGCCGCCGTATTGCACCGTCTACCAAGCCGAGCTTCTAGCGCTCCATAGAGCTGTAGACATAGCCTGCAAGAGTGGAATGGCGAAGGTCGGTATCCTTAGCGATTCCAGATCGGCCCTCCAGGCTGTCACCCTTAGTTCCCCTCATCCCCTGGCAGTGCAAACAAGGGCGGCCCTCCGTAAAACTGCTTTGCAGAGGCGGGAGGTCTCCCTGTTTTGGATTAAGGCGCACGCAGGGTTGAGAGGGAATGAGAGGGTAGACGAGTTAGCCAAAGAGGCCGCGCTGGGATCGAAAAGGAAACCTGACTACGACCTGTGTCCTGTTTCATTCGTCAAGCGTATCTTAAGAGAGGATACGGTTGAGGAATGGGACAGGAGATACGAAGTGGGAGGGACGGTTGGAACCACGAAGCTCTTTTTCCCAAGCGCTGCTGCTGCATACAAGATAGTCAACAAAATAGACATTACGCACCACACCACACAGATACTGACTGGACACGGCGGGTTCGCCTTCTACTTGAACAGATTCAAGTTGAAGGAGGACCCGTCGTGCTCATGTCAGCCAGGAGTTGAGGAGACGGTTCCTCACCTGTTACTCGAGTGCCCAATTTTTGCTAACAGTAGATACGATACTGAGCAAGAATTGGGCATATCGATTACGGGTGAGAGTCTGTCCTAAAATCCTCACAATTCACGAGGCACAGGGATTGTGTTACGAAAGAGTTTACATCGTTAAACAACAGAAGAGGAAAATACAACTACACGACAGCGCCTCACATGCGGTGGTCGCCCTGACGCGTCACACGAAGGAATGCATCTACTTCACAGATGACAGCGACGACGCGCTGGGCGCCTTACTGAGAGAACCGCTCAAAATGCCCCCAAAGACCATCATGGAATACAATATGAAAATGGCAATCAAAAACAGGGACGAAATTACCACCAACAAAATAGTCTCGCGGCCATTACTCCATGAGGGCACAAACGGAAAACAACGGACCAAAATACCAACACCAAAACTAAACCGGCGGTAACCAGGAAGAGTGCCACCTGGACCATCATGGGTTCCGACATCAAAAGGCAACCAAAACAGAGACCAATGTCTCGGCCTCAAACCCATGATGGCCCAAAGAAGAAGATGACACCACCCCGGAAGTTCAAGCCTGACGGCATCCAACTCAAGATGATGACCACAACACAAGGCGAAATTAAACCAGGACTGACAACACCAAATGAGACGACATCAGCCACCATCCGGTGGCCAAGTAAAAAAGTAAACCCCTTCAGGGTACAGGCCCCTTAAGGGCAATTAAATAAAAATTGTAAAGAAATTGACGAAATTGTGAAAACAATGTATACAAAAAATTAACATGATAAGGGCACGGACCACCTAGGTCTGTGGAAAAAAAAAAAAAAAAAACAAAAAAAAAAAAAACCTAACCTAACCTAACCTTTTTTTTTTTTTTTTTTTTACGGGGGGAAATACGTTACGTATCCCCCGCCGCCCCCGGGGGAGGGCGGCAGGGGTATGACGGGCTCCCCCGGCGCGAGATGGAGTGCGCCGGGGTTTACCGTCTAAAACCCCCCGATGCCCTTCTTCAGCGCCTTTACGGGGCCGTGGGAATCGCAATGCATTCTTCCACGACCCCGCAGCGCGTGCCGCAACCGGCCCACTTCCAATAGCCGCAACCGGCTCCTTCTCCGAGAGCTCCCCGGGCATTGGGGAGCTTGTCATCTCGGGGCCCATGCTGTGGGCGGTGATCCCCCGATCACCACCCACGGGCCTACGCTTCAACCTCCATTACGGCGGGGGCAGGTGGAACCACCCTTGCGCCTTGGGTTTGCGGCTTTTTGAGCCGGGCCCTGGAGGGAGCCTTTCGCTTCCCTTTCTCGCTAGGGGGCGGCTTTGCGAAGACGCAGCCGCCGCTCCCCAGCACGTGTGCCACCTCCTGCTTGCCAGTGGCCTCACAGAGCGAGCAGTGCGGATCCGCTCCGCATTCTGCCGCCTTGTGCCATGGCTTCCCGCAGCGGAAACAGCTCCGGCTGCGGTCCACCGAGGACTGGCATTTCGCCGCGACGTGGCCGGTGTCCTGGCATCGGTAGCACCGCTTAGGCCTCGCGACCAGCAGCGCCACCTTCGCCGAGACCCAGCCCACGCGAAGCTGCCCAGATTTGAGCAGCTTTTTAGCGGCCGCGACGGGGACGCTCATCCATAAGGACGCGTCGCCTCTTGGTCCCACCACTATTTTACCCGACCTGATGGAGCTGGTCGGGCATCCTCCTTCTTGTGAGGCCGCCAGGATGACTTGGGCGGCCGTCACTCGTCGTCCAGCCCGGTGACGCGCATCTCCGCGCATTTGACCGGGCGGCCGACTCTCACAACTTCTGGGCTAAGGACGGTCCTAAGCTTAGTAGCAAAGGCGTCCGCCTTCTCCTGCGCCCGCTCACTGTCGATGGTGAGCACGCGCGCGCCAGTTTGAGCCAGGCGGAAACCGAGCTTGGGGATGTCGAATTCCCCAAGATCGATCTTCGCTCTGGCTTCCTTGAGTAGGCTGGCGTACGTTACCCCCTTCTCCGCAGCCTTCTCCTCAAGAGTGAGGGTAACGGCCGCAGTGGCGGGGGTGCGCAGCTTTGCCTTCTTCTTCTTAGGGGCGACTTTGGATGGAGTAGTCGCCCCCTTCTTCTTCTTGGCCTTGCGTGGACCTGCTGTGGTCCACGGGGCCTCGGCGGGGGAGGGGTTGTTGGTGTCCCCCCCTTGCGCCGCCTCCTGAGCGGCCATTGATGGCCGCTTTTTCTTATTCTTTGCCTTTGAGGCCTTTGACGGGGCGGGTGCAGGCGGTGCCTCTTTTGGGGCCGCCGCAACCTGCGCCGTCACTGTCGCGTACGTGGGCGCCTTCTTCTTCGGTGTCGCTGTTGTTGGGGCACCGACGGGGACGTCGGTACTATCCCCCGCCAGCGGTGGTCTTATTCTCGGGGCCGGCAAAAGTCGGTCCTCCAGGCCGGCAAGTCTCGCGTTTAGCATTGTTCGCGCCAACAATAAGCGCGACGTTTAGAATAAACACAAAGGACATCACTACGTGAAGTATGGCCGACCGACTCAGGGGCGTTGTCAGAGAGTGACGAACACTTGCAATTAGAACCCCTTCCGCGCCGGATGCATTTTCAGCTCATCCCGAAACCTAGTGAACGCGAACGCGTGTGCGCATATTTATTTGTGCTCGTTAATATAATACCAAATTCGCCGGCGAACCGCGATAAATCTATCGATAATCCGCTCAATAGCTGTGTAGTGTAGTGAGAAGAAACCTCCGCCCAGATACAGAACCACCAGCTCAACAATAAGGTCAGTCCCAGATTTCTCCAGCCCTCACATTAACCTATATACCTACTTCCCTCAGCTCAAAGTCGTATGTGTAAGTTCCTAGCTTACACATATCTTGGTCCATCGAGCCTTCGTGAAGCCCTTCTCCCTATTGCCGGCGTTGGGCCTCATTGGAACCAGCACCTACAGTTCCACTCCGCCCAAATCTGCACATAAAATCAGCTCGATTATTTATATTTTGTCCAATTAATTCTGGCCAGGCCGCCCCGCCATTTTAAAACCAAGTTACAGTCCATTCCCATTATCAATTCGGCACATTTAACATTAAACCCCTATTCTGTACTTTGATATTAACCTATATGTTAATTATTTAAATTATTTTGTGCATATTTCGGCCCATAAATTCATAGGAAAAACCCAAAAAAAATAAATTAAAAAAAATAGTGGGTAGGTTGTCGGCTTATTGTCGAACAAAGAACTCGAACATTCCAGAACTTCCCTAACGTACCTAATACATAATTTGTGCCAATAATATCTCATATAATTTTCTCAGCTCTTAATTACTTACAAAATATTTTAATGTTTGACTCGCATATAAAATAAGTAATAACTAGTGCGTATTGTGAATTACGTTCGGCTCATAACAGAATTGTAAATCGTCGTTGCATTACTAAGTATTTTATCTATATATAACGTTTATATCTTCATATTCTCAATTTTTAAAACACAATATTAATTAAATTAGCATTATTTTAATAGTTACGGGTTGCATAACATCTCAAGTGCCCATACAAACATCGTCGGCTCGCTTCGGTACTTGATTTTGTGCATTCTGTAGGTAATAGGTACCTACACGGCGCCCGTGCGAACAACAGCTGTTACATTCATTCTCAATTAGGTATTCTTCATAGAATAAATAGTGACCTTCACATTGAATTCATATCTTATCTACGTTCTGTGTCTATACAAAAATATTATTAGGTGTTACGTTACAGCTGTTTTAAATAAGAATTCTTATCGACGTTCTGTGTTTATACAAATATATTATAGGTGTTACGTTACAGCTGTTTTGAATAAGTCGGCACACTGTTGAGATTGAGACTGCTCATACCTACTTGCATTGTTTTTCATTGCGTTGTTTTGTTTCTAACGCGCCCGCTAAGATTTGTTTATATTCAAACTTCAGGACATTAATATGATATTACAGACGACTTCTAACGCATTAATCTCCGCTCATCAAACATACACTAGTACTATATTGGCATCAGGCGATCGGTCAGCTCATTTGTTAATTAACTCGTACACATTTTATGATAAAATTGTATACATTGTCGGCACATTATTAAAATCTATTTTCTGCGTTTTAATTAATTGCGCGCGTATTTTCCGCTTATTACTTTTAAATATTTAACTTAGTTACACGCATATATTTTTAAACATGCCTACAAAATCGCAAGCGGCCATATTTAGGCAAACTATAAAATCTATTAGTAGGCTCAGAAGTTTTGGGTCACGTTTTAGATGGTACTAGGATTGCTTTGGGCCCGGGGAAGCCCATAGCCTTCGGCACGATTTTTGATTTTGCACTCATAGGACTCGTTGAGCACTCATGCGATTCACCTGTAGCTCAAGTTGGCTCAGCTCATGTTGCGTGTCTCCCAACAATTGTCTGCTCATCTCACAATTACACATCACGTTTGTTGGTCAGATAGTACCATAGTGCTTGCATGGATAAAAACTCCGTCCCATCTTTTACAAACATTTGAATCAAATAGAGTAACAAAAATTAACTCAAATTCACTCTCACTTAAGTGGCGTCATGTACCTTCCCAATTAAATCCTGCTGACTGTGCAAGCAGAGGATTATCAGCTCAAGCTCTCTCCGCTCATGATTTATGGTGGTCTCCTCCTTGGCTCAAATTGCCAGAGGATACCTGGCCCAAGATGCCTTCAGCTCATACTCGACAAGACTTGCCAGGGCTCAAACCAAAATACGTACCATGTAATTTCTCGATACCCGGTGTCGATAGTGATCTGCTCACTCGCTTCAGCTCTTTAGAAAAACTAACTGGTGTCACTGCCTACATGAGGCGATTCATTCGTAACTGTAAACTAAATTCAAACTCGCGACAACTAGGCCCTCTAACTGTAAGTGAACGTAGAGAAGCATTACTCTTCTGGATCCGCTCTGTACAGCAGAATGCATTCGCAGAAGATATTCACCGCCTGCAAACCGATAGAATCTGCACAGTACGACTACAACGTCTGTCGCCTTTTACGCAGGACGGTCTCCTCAGAGTAGGAGGTAGACTCACTCGTTCGGAACTCACATACGATGCTCAACACCCATACATTTTGCCTAGTTCTAGTCCGCTCGTAGACCTCATAATAGATGACTATCATCGCATACACTGCCACCCTGGCACGGACACGCTACATGCTATTTTACGTCAGCAATTTTGGATATTATCTGCCCGCCGCATTATAAGGCACAGAACGTTTAAATGCATAAGATGTTTCCGTTGCCGCGCTCAGCCCGAAGTACCTATCATGGCTGACCTGCCAGCTGATAGAGTCATACCTCAGCCCGTATTTAGTCACGTATCAACAGATTTCGCCGGACCGTTTCTGCTCAAATCAAGTCAATTACGTAATGCTAAGTTAATTAAGGGATATTTTTGCATATTTGTTTGCCTCACTACAAAGGCGGTTCACTTAGAACCAGTCTCATCGCTCACTGCCGAAGCGTTTATTGCAACATTACAAAGGTTCTGCTCACGTCGCGGACTTCCGGTATTGATACGTTCGGATTGTGGCACAAATTATGTAGGAGCTAGGAATCATCTACTAGAGGTACAACAATTTCTCAATGACAATAACGACGCCATTTCTCATAAACTCTCAACTCAAAATATAACTTGGTTGCTCAATCCGCCTAAAGCCCCATGGATGGGAGGTATCCATGAGATTAATGTTAAATCCACAAAGCAACTTCTATACCGTGTTATCGGTGAGCAACACCTCACTTTCGAGGAATTCTTAACTCTGCTCACTAGAATCGAAGCTGTGTTAAACTCTCGGCCCATCAGTCCACTTTCGTCCGATCCCACGGACTATCAGCCCCTTACTGCTGGCCACTTTCTCATTGGCCGTCCGCTCACAGCTCTCCCCGAGCTGACTCTAGATGAAAGAGTAATATCTCCGCTCAAACGCTTTCAGCTCATTCAATCGCTCTCTCAGCGCTTTTGGAACCTTTGGACCAAGTCCTACCTCCATACCCTTCAAATCCGCTCCAAATGGCTTTCCTCTTCCTCTCCACCCAAAATTGGAGAACTGGTTCTGCTCAAGGAGGACAATTTGCCTCCTCTACAATGGAAGATGGGAAGAATCTCACGTCTGCTACCTGGGAAGGATGGAGTCATCAGAGTTGTGGACTTGGACACGACTCAAGGCCAGCTGCGGAGGCCTGTCGGCAAGATTGCCCGGCTCCCACTGGATTCTGCTCAGGATGGGGCTCAGCTCGCCGCCTGTGCGGGCTCCCCAGGATGTTCGCGCCAACAATAAGCGCGACGTTTAGAATAAACACAAAGGACATCACTACGTGAAGTATGGCCGAACGACTCAGGGGCGTTGTCAGAGAGTGACGAACACTTGCAATTAGAACCCCTTCCGCGCCGGATGCATTTTCAGCTCATCCCGAAACCTAGTGAACGCGAACGCGTGTGCGCATATTTATTTGTGCTCGTTAATATAATACCAAATTCGCCGGCGAACCGCGATAAATCTATCGATAATCCGCTCAACAGCTGTGTAGTGTAGTGAGAAGAAACCTCCGCCCAGATACAGAACCACCAACTCAACAATAAGGTCAGTCCCAGATTTCTCCAGCCCTCACATTAACCTATATACCTACTTCCCTCAGCTCAAAGTCGTATGTGTAAGTTCCTAGCTTACACAAGCATATTGCCGAGCGTCTCTATATTCGAGCGAGAGACCTCGGCTAATAGCTCGCGCAGATCCTTGCCGGCGGGCGCAGCAGGTGGTTGTCGGCGCATCCCCTCCAGCTCGCGGCGTAGTTCGGCCACTTGCACTGCGCACGGAGCGACGCACGCGCCTCTCTGGCCACGCGAGCCGTCAGGGCTCGCGTGGCCAGAGAGGTCACCTCTGCCTCGGCCTCGAGCCGGAGACTCTCAGCCTTCTCCTCTCTCCGTTTTTTTTTTTTTTTTTTTTTTTTTTTTTTTTTTTCCACAGACCTAGGTGGTCCGTGCCCTTATCATGTTAATTTTTCGTATACATTGTTTTCACAATTTCGTCAATTTCTTTACAATTTTTATTTAATTGCCCTTAAGGGGCCTGTACCCTGAAGGGGTTTACTTTTTTACTTGGCCACCGGATGGTGGCTGATGTCGTCTCATTTGGTGTTGTCAGTCCTGGTTTAATTTCGCCTTGTGTTGTGGTCATCATCTTGAGTTGGATGCCGTCAGGCTTGAACTTCCGGGGTGGTGTCATCTTCTTCTTTGGGCCATCATGGGTTTGAGGCCGAGACATTGGTCTCTGTTTTGGTTGCCTTTTGATGTCGGAACCCATGATGGTCTAGGTGGCACTCTTCCTGGTTACCGCCGGTTTAGTTTTGGTGTTGGTATTTTGGTCCGTTGTTTTCCGTTTGTGCCCTCATGAAGTAATGGCCGAGACTATTTTGTTGGTGGTAATTTCGTCCCTGTTTTTGATTGCCATTTTCATATTGTATTCCATGATGGTCTTTGGGGGCATTTTGAGCGGTTCTCTCATTAAGGCGCCCAGCGCGTCGTCGCTGTCATCTGTGAAGTAGATGCATTCCTTCGTGTGACGCGTCAGGGCGACCACCGCATGTGAGGCGCTGTCGTGTAGTTGTATTTTCCTCTTCTGTTGTTTAACGATGTAAACTCTTTCGTAACACAATCCCTGTGCCTCGTGAATTGTGAGGATTTTAGAACCTTCGCCCTTCCCATACCCTAGGTCTGTGAGGGTTTTCTTCTCTACTTGGGTGTAGGTTAGAAGTAGAGTGTTGGGCTGGTCCTTAGGGATCTCCGCCCCTGTCCTGGGTTTTATCGACAGGGATTTTATGATGGTACTTGAGGAGTAGATGCCCTTGTGGATGTGTTGTAGCGCGTAAGCGACGTCTTCCGGGCATCTATGTGTACATAGTAGTTCTTGAGTTACATCTGTGAGGTGATTTGGGCGGTAATAATAGAGGGTGAATAGATTTTCTCGATCTATGTAGGGCAGCTGGTTTATGTCCCCTATAAGGAGCAGGTCTTTGGCCCCGACAATACGCATGATCATTACAATGGATCCGAAGTGATTCATTAGTGCCTCATCCGCGAGGAGCCTGGTGCATTTTAGGCTTTCGAATCCCTTCCGTCCATTTGCCAAGATCGATGCCATGGTGCGTATTCTTTTCTTCGCTTCTTGACCTGCTCTCTTTGTGATCCTCTCTATTAGGTCTTTCTTCGCCTCTATCGTTGTTGTTACAACTACATCTTCAGCTTCGTTGAAGTTATTTATTATCCACGTCGTCTTCCCACATCCCGGAACGCCATTTACCCAGCTTATTTCCGGGATTTCCCAGTAGTCGATGGGATCTGCTTCGGACAAGATATTGGATGTTTCTAGTATCTTGTCCTCCAACCATATTTCAGTCCCTTTTGTGATCACGACTATGGGATCTTTTGGTGGGGTGTTGAAGACGGGTTTTCCTCTTCTTTTGGTCCTGTCCTCATCCAGAAAGACGATTCCCGATGTGGCGTTGTAAGCCGCCATGTGGTGTGTCATTTCTGCTCCTCTCAGAACGGTCGATGTGGTGTTGTTATAGACCGATGCGTTGGCTTCCTCTAGTTGGATTTCGAGGAGAGCTTCTTTCTTCAATCTGAACGACTTCATTATGTCTTCGCATTCCTTGGTTTTTACGATTTTATTGGCCTCTATTATGGCTATGTACTCAAGGTATGCGTTGATCATATGGTCTTCTAGTCGTTCAGCTTTTCTGAGGGAGGGAGGTTTGACCAGACCAAGTTGGGCTTGCGTTGGTTTGGCGGTGGTTTTTTGTTTTACTTGTTTTGGAGCTCTTAAGAATGTGTTGAGCGCGTCTGCTTGTGTATCTGGGCTTTTGAAGACTTCAGGCTTTGGGGGTTCTTCTCCCTCTTCAAGGTCCAGGTCTTCTTGCGGACCCTTTCTGAGAGAGAGGTTTTCGCTAGTGACCAGCTGGTATAGGTGCTGGTCAATCTTGCTGCTGGTTTTTTGGAGGTGCATAGTTCTTGTTGCTCCTCCCCTTTTCTCAGCTTCCCTTAATTCCCTTTTTTTTTTTCTTTTTCGGCCCAGATATCCGCGCTGGATCTTGGAGGCTCGGTTGACGGCCCTGGTTTTGGAGATGTTGTGTTGGCCTCTTCTTGTTTAGGTGGAGATTTCCATTTTGTCAATTTGGTTATCCTTTTCTTTATTTTATTAAGGATGTTTGTTTGGGAGTTTGGGTTGAGGTTTTTGTCTGCCGCGGGATCATCTGCTTTTGGCTCTTCCGGTGTGTTTTGGCGGCTCGTCGATGGTTGAACTCTTTGTGGAGGAGAGTTCGGTACGAGGAAGCTTAGGTCTTGTGTTCTTCCCTCGTACACTACCACTTCATGCCTCTCGGATGCTTTGACACATCCGAGGTAGTCCGCCACTTCTCCTTTGTCGAAATCGACAGCCATTGTGTCTACGCTGATGATCCTTGGTCCGATGGTGGTGGTGTTGGATTCTGCTATTTCCGTTAGGAACGAGCATGCTTGGGCGAATTGTGTCACTCCGGGTTTTCCGTCGAACAGCAGCACAGTCTTGTTTTTTGCGCGTACTATTCGACAACTTAGCCCGTCGGTCTTCGCTTCACCCAATTCTTCGTACCTTTTACGCTTCATGCTCGTTCTCGTTGTGCTTCCTTTTAGCAGTAGAGCCAGCCCAGGTGATATGGCGACTCTTTTTGATCCAACACTGGAGCAGAAGCTCAACCCCAGTCTCTCATAGTTGTTCATAAACAGAACCACTTTCCTCGTTCTTAGGCTCGGGGCTCCTCTTTCTCCCTCACTTAGCCACTTGGGTATATTGAAGTGAGGGGCGTCCGGTTGTTGTTGAGCGGTGAGTATGATTGGTTCTGCTGATGAAGTTGGTTGGATGTCTTCTTCTTCGCGATCTTTGTGTCTTTGTCGCGCGATTTGAAAGATGGTCTCTATGTATGTAAGGAACACTTCTCTTGTTCTCTTCTCCTCCAGGTATTTAGGTGTTTCGGCTTCCTGTAGGTTTATGTTGAGGTGGTGTTCAACATCGTGTCTTTGTTTCAGGAAGCGCGGACATTCGAAGATGATGTGCCATACCGTTTCATCTTTTTCTTCGGCACACTCACATCTCGGACTGATCACCAATTTGAACCGGTGCAGATATTGGGCAAATGCACCGTGTCCGGTAATGGCCTGAACGTAAGTGGGAGATAATAAGGTATCTCTTGTGAAACGGTATGCTTTAGCAATGTCGGGTAGGAACTTCTTAGTGGTTTCTCCGGTTTTCGCCGCTATGTATCTGTCCTGCCATCTTCGGATAGACTCCCTTCTTAGGTTTGTCTTGATGTAGGACAGCGGGGTGTGGTTGTAGCCCGGGTCGTTTTTAGGAGCGAGAGCGGCTTGTTTTGCTAGCTCATCAGCTCTTTCGTTCCCGGGTGTACCCACGTGGGCGCGTAACCAGAAAAGTCTAAGTGTTCTGCCTTGCTCTTCTATCTTCTTGATGTTTAGTTTGATGTCCGCTGCTAGTTGCATCTTCGGCCTTGGGTTCCTGATCAATTCCAGGGAGGATCTTGAATCGCTGAGGATGTTAACTTCCCTGTGATTGCTCTGGACGACCATTTCGACCGCTTTATGCAGTGCGAGCATCTCCGATTGGAACACTGTGCATGTTGGATCAAGTGATAGTTGGATGTTTTTGATTTCCATTCCGTCCTCCCACCATGTCACGGCGGCCCCTGTTTTGCCCTCAATTTTGCTTCCGTCTGTATAGACTTGAGGGCCCTTTATTCCATGTTGTTCTATGGTTTGGGGCTCCATGTTCTCCAGCTTCTCGAATGTGATGGTTTTGAAGTAGGAGGGGTGGGGTAGGGTAAGAACGTCGCATGGCGTTTCTAGGTTCTTACCTGGTGGTATGTAATCGCTTGATAGGCCCTTTTTGGTCTTGTATAGGGCTGCCGCTTCTTGGATTCTGATGTCTAGCGGCAGCAGGCCTGACAGTGTTAGGGTTGATGTTAGGGATGCTGTCCTGTAGGCTTTGCAGATCTTGATTGCAAAGCTCCTCTGGATGGAGTTGAGTAGGGATTGTGTCTTGTTTAGGTCTGTGGCCGGAGCCCAGACACTCGCCGCGTATAAGATGATTGGCTCTATGACTGAGATATAGATAGTTCTTATGATCTCTCCGTTTAGCCCCCATGTCACCTTAGCCGAATGTGCTATCTGCTTGTAGATGCTAGCGGCTTTCTTACACACAGATGCTATGTGTGAAGTGAAGGTGAGTGTTAGATTGATGGTAATGCCAAGAAGTTTCATTTCTTCCACGAGGTTGATTTTAACTCCGGACATGTAGATGTTCGGGGGGTCTAGCTTCAGCTTCCTTGTCAGCAGCATCGCGTTGGTTTTATGTGCTGCGAATTTCAGCTTATTCCGGTCTCCCCATCTTAAAACGGTCCGGAGTGCGTGGTTTGCCTTTTCTTCTATGGCTTGTACGCTGTTTTCGGAGAAGATCAGAGTTATGTCATCGGCGAAGGCTTCGCACTCTACTTGATCACCTGTGAGTTCATCAAGCAGGGGGTCCAATATAATATTCCAAAAGGTTGGTCCACCAATGGATCCCTGGACGCAACCTTTATTGGTACCTTTAGTGCTCTTCTTGCCGGCGTAATTTACTTCTATACTCCTTCCTTGTAAGTAGGAGCCGATCATCCTATATATGTTGGAGGGGCAGCCCTTCTTAATGAGTTGGTGTCTCAACGCTGGCCACCACGCATTGTCGAATGCGCCTTCTATATCTAGTGAGACTAGGAGTACAATCTTCTTTTTGCTTTCGACTTCCTCCTTAATTCGGTCCACTAGATTATACAGCGCGTCCTCAGTGCTTCTCTGTGGTATAAAGCCGTATTGGTTCTTATTTAGCGTTGGGAGTATGTGCCACTGGACTCTACTGATCATCAGTTTTTCAACAATTTTTCCCAGTATTGATAGGAGTCCAATGGGTCTGTACGATTTTGGTTGGGTGTAGTCTTCTTTCCCAGGTTTTTTAAGAATGACCACGTGCGCCTTCTTCCACGGCTCCGGAAAATGTCCCAGTCTTAGGCATTTGTTTGCTAGTGCCAGGAACACCTCCGGGGCGCACATGATGGCCTCACTGCAGATGTCGGATGTGAGTCCATCTGGGCCGGGAGCTTTGTTGGGATTTAGAGACGATAGAATGGTCTCTAGCTCCGGCCTGGTGAATGGTGGGTCATTCTCGTTGAGTTCTTCTTCTGGGTAGTGTGACCTCAGTTGTTGGTGGTAGTGGGAATCGTTTTCCTCAGTATCATCAGGGTAGAAGGATTTTGCCAGGAGGTCCGCAGATCTTTGTGGGCAGAGCGTGTTGCCCTCCGTATCGCGTAGCAGAACACTCTCCTGGTTTCTCGCTGTCTTCCTGATGATTCTGTATATTCCGTCCCACATACTTTCCCTTTGTTGTTTCGCACAGAACTCCTTCCAACTGTTTGTTTGTGCCTCTTCCATTTTCTTTTTATATTCTTTTCTTGCGGCTCGATATTCTTCTGTGACGTGCTGCATTCTTGTGGGCGCCGCATTGCGGATTCGTCTCTTCCTCCTCAGAACTTCTTTTTGGAGGAGGTCTAGCGACTTATTCCACCATTGCGGCACCGGTTTCCCTCGGTAAATACCTATCTTCGGAATTGTTTGGTCACATGCTTCCTGGATGTTGGTTATGTAGGTATTTATGACCTCTTCCAGTGATGATGTTGATTTCACTTTCTGGTTTATCACATCCTTATTTATGTTGTTTTCCACCAGAGATGTTGTGAATAAGGATCGGAACGCCGTCCAGTCCGCCTTTTTGGTGTTGAACTTCCGGGTTGTTTGCCTTGGGGTCTGTTGAGGTTTCCCCTCTAGCCTCACCCGGAAAGTTATGGCGTTGTGGTCTGATATTGTGGCGTCCCTGATCACCTTCCAGTCCTCTACCTTTGTCAGCAACGGCAGGCTGCACGCCGTGACGTCCACTATGCTTGTGTACATCCTGCCATTCCTGTCTGTTTCGAAGGTAGGTGTGTCTCCGATGTTAAGGATGTGGAAGTCAATTTCGTCGAGGAAGGTGGAGTAGGCTTGTCCTCTTTGGTCTTCGGATGTGCTACCCCACCAGTGACTCCATGCATTCACGTCACCTGCCACTATGATGTTGTTAGTGTTCAATTTCCCTATTATGTTCCTTACATTTTGAATGTTGATGTTAATGTCTTTGTCTCCCTCGAAGTACACCGATATTAGTCCAATCTCTAGGTTGGCCACTCGGATTTTCACCGCTGCTTCGGTCTCGGTGACCAGGAGTGGATCGTGCGACACCTCTATGTTGTATACCACATACCGAATATCACCACAGCGGCTTTATTGGGCCCTTCTCTGTTCAGGGTACATTGGATGATTTGGGTACCCTAATGATGTTTCATGACGCCTGCACTTCCTACGTATGGTTCTTGTAGTAGGGCTATCGAGATCCTTTGTTCTGCGGCCAGTCTCATTAGTTCGAGTGTGGCCGTCTTCGATCTTTGCAGGTTCGCCTGGACTATCTTCATTTGATATGGTGTATCCGTGGGAGACTGTGTCTTGTTTTGCGCGTTGTCATCCTTAGCACAGGTATGAGATCTTTGCACGTGCTATGTTGTCCCATTTGTGCCTCTCCGTGCACTCATCGCTGAAAGCTATGTGTGCCGTGTCCAGAGGCGCCGATGGTTTGGAGACTAACTTACAGTTGTAGCACGTGGGTGGCTTGTTTTGTTTCCTGTCGCCACACTCGCTCCAGTTGTGGGTTTGTTCTCCGCAGTAACTGCAGCGCGGTTTTTCCTCCTCGCAGATTTTCATAGTGTGCCCATATCCAAGACATTTGGCACACTGTATGAGGGGGGACTGATCCTCCACTGGTCTTCTTTGGAGATCTATGTATACTTTGCCCACTTCCAGGAAGTTTTTGTGGAGTTGTGGCGACACCTCCAATACCACATGGCACTCTTGGGTGTTACGTGCCCTTTTTCTGTACTTTACTCGTACCTGTTGCTCTTTACTCTCGACTCCGTGGAACACCTGTTTGTTTTGGGCTCGCAGGTGCTCCACGAGTTCTAGGTCCGTGTGGTAGGACAACACGTTTTTGATAATGAGGAGAGGATTATTCTGTCTTGCTCTCTCCTGTTTCAACTTCTCGCACATTTGTATTCTCGACGTTATTAACTGTAGGTCCTCTTTGTTGCCACAGCTTAATAGTATCTTCTGGTTTTTCACTTTTCTCAAGTTATCTACCCTGGCCCCTGTCTTCTTTGGGTCTAATACTGTTCTTATTATTTTTAGGGTATTTTCACTCGAGTCCGATGCGTCCTTTGATGACAGGATGATGGTTAGACAGGATGATCCGTTACGCGGGAAATCATATATTGAATTACCTAGAGACATTAAACTTAAAAAAGCGGTAATTAATGTAAAGATTAATGATAGTTTGTGTTTTAAATAGGCTTTGCTTTCAGCATTATACCCAGTTACCAAAAATTCGGAAAGAGTTTCATCTTACATGGTGCACTCAAATAAACTAAACTTTACAGGAGTATCTTTTCCGGTTAAAATGTGTGATATATCAAAAATTGAAAGATTGAACGATATTAGTATAAACGTTTTTGGATTAGAATATGACATCAAAACAAAAAAGCATAGTGTAGTGGGGCCGTTATTTTTAACTAAATCTAGAAAAACTAGTCACGTTAATTTACTATTTTTTTCATGTGGTAATATTAATCATTTTTGCTATATCAAAAATTTGTCACGTTTGGTAAGTAGTCAAATTTCCAATCAAGAACATGCAGTTTACATTTGTGATGGATGTTTATTACACTTTCCAACACAAGAAAGGTTATGCAATCATCAGCTAAACGATTGTTCCCATGTAAAAACCGAAATACCAAACGGTATCACAACTGGTAAAGACTGGTTCGGTAAACCTGTTCCAAATAATATATTAAAATTTGATAAATTTAATAGGGCGTTAAAAATACCTTTCGTAATATATGCTGATTTTGAGGCTTTCCTAAATCCAATTGAATCCTGCTCAAACAATCCATCAAAACCTTATACAAGTGACATTCATAAACACGAAGTTTACAGTTTTGGTTACTACATAAAATGTTCATATTATGATGATAAGCTATCAAAATATGTAACATACAGTGGTCCAAATTGTACACGAGTATTTATGGATCGGTTGTATGAAGACATAAAAAATATTTGTACAAAAAACACTTTTGTTAAAAATCAGAAACCCCACTTCACTTTAGTTTAAATGGTGAAGATAAACTATGTTTTAATACGCATACAGGAAATTTCATAGGTGTTGCACACGATATTTGTAAAACTAAGTTTCGAATCCCTGGTCATATTCCAATTATTTTGCATAACCTTAGTAATTACGATTCTCATTTTATTGTTCATGCATTAAATACTCTAGAAGGAGAAATAGATATAATCCCTCAAACAAAGGAAAAATATATCTCGTTCTCAAAAAAAATAAATGTAAATAATCAAAAAGTTGAATTGAGGTTTATAGATTCACTAAAAATTTTACCATGTAGTCTAGATCAATTAGCTAGAAATTTAAATGAAAAAACAACTTGAAACATTAAATTATAATTTTCCGAACTATGACGATTTCAAACGATTAAGAAGGAAAGGAGTTTATCCATACGAATTTATGACATCTTATGATTCCCTTAAGCTTTCATCACTCCCTAGTAAAGATAATTTTTACAGTTCTTTAACTGATTCACATATTTCTGACGACGAATACAATCATGCTAGAGATGTTTGGCAATATTTTCATTGTAAAGATATGTTGGATTACTCTAACTTATATCTTAAAACCGATGTTTTATTATTAACTGATGTATTTGAAAATTTTAGAACCCTATGTTTGCAAACTTATGGATTAGACCCTACTCATTACTATACAGCCCCTGGGTTAAGTTGGGATGCCATGTTAAAATGCACGAAAATTAAATTAGAATTACTTACAGATTTCGATCAAATAGCATTTGTGAAATCGGGAATTCGTGGGGGTATATCTCAATGTAGTAATCGTTATGCTAAAGCTAATAATAAATACATGCAAGAATATCATAAAGATAAACCAACATCTTTTTTAACATATTTTGATGCTAATAATCTTTACGGGTGGGCTATGTCGCAATATCTTCCGTTTGGGGGTTTTGAATGGGTAAGCTTGAATACAGATTATAATGTTCCTGATGACTCAGAATATGGGTTTATATTAGAGGTAGATTTACAATACCCCATTGAACTACACGATTTGCATTCAGATTTGCCTTTGTGCCCCGAAAACATATGTATTGGTAACTCTAAGGATATTAAATTAGTGCCAAACCTTTACAATAAAACTAAATACATAATACATTACAGAAATTTAAAACAGTGCATTGAAATGGGTATAAAATTAATAAAAATTCACAGAATTTTAAAGTTTAAACAAAGTGCGTGGTTACAACAATATATAGACATAAATACAAAGTTGCGGCAATCAGCTAAATCTGACTTTGAAAAAGATTTCTATAAACTAATGAATAATTCAGTTTTTGGAAAGACAATGGAGAATGTTGAAAAACGTGTAAATGTAAAATTATTAGGTCATTGGGAAAATCGAGGCGAAATCCTCGGTGCGAGGGATTTAATTGCGAAACCAGAGTTTCATAGCTCAACTATTTTTTCAAATAATTTAGTTGCAATACAATTACGTAAAACTAAGGTTATTCAAAATAAACCTATTTATTTAGGTTTCTGTATTTTAGATATTTCTAAAACACTCATGTACGATTTTCATTATAATTATATGTTAACAAAGTTTCCAGGTAAAATAAAATTATTATATATCGATACCGATAGCTTAATATATCAAATTTTTTGTGAAAATTTTTATGATGATATTAAACCTGACTTACATTCACGCTTTGACACATCTGATTACGAAGATAATAATATATTTGGTTACCCAAAAATTAATAAAAAAAAGTTAGGTTATTTTAAAGATGAGAATAATGGTAAAATTTTTAAAGAATTTGTAGGCCTAAGATCAAAAATGTATGCATTAGAAGTAGACGATAAATTTATAGCTAAGGCTAAAGGGGTAAACAAATGTGTCACTAAAAAAATGAAAATAGAAAATTATAAGTCATGTCTTTTTAACAAAACAATTGAATATTCAACGATGTTTAGATTTAGATCTATAAAACATAACCTTGTTACTCAACGTGTAAATAAAATATCTTTGTCATATAACGATACGAAACGACATATTTTACCTAATAATGTTGATACATTAGCTTGGGGTCATTATAAATTAGGATAAATAATAATAATTTATTCAATAAGTTCAATTATTAATTATTAATACTAGTCATTGTTAACAAAATTTTGTATACATATATAGTTGTGTAAGTTTGTACAATGTTTGAGATGGTTTTAGATGTATTACTTTTGTTTTTACCTATATTGTATCATTGTAATGTTTAGTTTAAGAACCAATAAAATAGTTTTAAAAGAAAAAAAAAACTTATTGTTTTCTTGAACCTCGTCTTATCCACACGTAAGGAAAAATGAAACATTTTATTCATCCATTTACTGCAATAGTTGCAGGACCTAGTGGTTGTGGAAAATCAAATTTTGTTACGAAATTTATTAATAATGTGAAAGAAATATGTAACACATCTTTTTCCCAAATAACATGGTGTTTTGATGAGATGCAACCTTTATACAATTTGAAAAATGTCAACTACTTTCAAGGATTACCTGACTTAAGCATGTTCAATGGTAAGGAAGCCAATTTGATTATAATAGATGATCTTATGAGAGAATCTGATGGTCGCATTGTAGATATGTTTACAAAAGGTAGTCACCACAGAAATTTAAGCGTATTTTATATAACTCAAAATCTGTTTCATCAAGGAAAAGATCAAAGAGATATTTCGTTAAATTCGAGCTATATAATTTATTTTAAGAACCCCCGTGATAAAACACAAATTCGATATTTAGCTCGTCAAGTCTCACCTGATAATGTTAAATTTGTTCAAGAAGCTTACAAAGATGCAACGACAGAGGCACATGGTTATTTGATGATAGATCTCAAACAAGATACAAATGACATGTGTCGTTTTAAGACAAATATATTCCCAACTGACAAAAACTGTTCAGTTTATGTACCGAAAAGAGGGTTTAAATACGATAAGAACCAACAAAGTTCTATCATTTACAAATAATGCTGGGAAGCTTAAAGACGCATAAAGAGCTGCTCGTCGCACTGCACACTTTAAAACCAAAGTATCAAAAAGCTTTATTAAAATCATGTGATGAAGATGAAATAAATTGTATATGTGAGTGTATTCATAATGTGCTACAAGGCAAAGTCCCATTAAAAGAAAAGGATAAAAAATCTTTAAAACAATATATAACATTACTCCGAAAGCTTGTTCGTAAAACTACAACCAAAGTTAGAAAAAATATAATTGTTCAAAAAGGTGGTGCATTTCTACCTATTATTTTAGGTTCCATATTAAGTGGATTAGTTAGTGGTCTTGTTTAAAATGGAACACGCTAAGAAAATGTTACTGGTGGAACCAAGTTTGATTGATAAAATAAACGAAAGAAACGAGACTCACGAAAATCCTAAATCACGATTAGATGCTGAAATGCAAAATATTATTAAAAGTAACGATGACGACAGAAAAAAATGGATTTTATACTTACAAACATTACAAAGGTATTTGCACTTCATTGGAGAAGATCGTCAGCCTTATCAACTCCCAATAATAACCTCAAATATGGATTTATCTGAAACACTTGAAAAAAGAACAATATGATAAAAGTATTGGCCCAAACTACAAAGATCCAATTGTTGATCAGACATCGAGTAAAGAAGAAGATAGACACAAAGAAAGCGACACAGTTGAAAATAAATCTATATACTCAAAACAACACATATTAAGTTTAATACCTAAATCTTACATTAATAAAGGTGAGTCATTATTAAACTTCTTATTAACAAATCAAAACAAAGTACACTGGAACGATGATGGTACAGTACTAGTGGATAGTAACAAAATAAATGGGAGCAATATTGTAGATTTAGTCAATGATTCATTAAGACCATTGAAAAGAAGTGATCCAATAGGATGGGAAAAATTTGCTAAAGCTTTGAAGGATCTAAAAGTCCCACTCACTTATATTGGTAATCCGAAGAGAAGTGAGTATATTAACCAACTTCAGTTGAAAGATTTTGGTGAAATATCTGGTGGCGAGGAATATTCTACACCTGCATCTGAAAACAAGTATACTAGAAAAATAAAAAAGAAAATTGATTGGGAAAAATGGACCCCCTACTAGAAATTCACAATATTTATTATGATGCATCACACCCTGCTGGTTACAGCAGTATTGACAAACTTGCAAAAGCTATGGAAGGAAAAATGAATAAAAATGATGTCAAGAAATGGTTGCAATCACAAGAAACGTACACACTTCATAAACCGGTTTACAAAAAGTTTCCTCGAAACAAATATATCGTATCTGATCTTAATAAACTGTGGCAAGCAGATTTAAGTGACATGCGAACATATTGTAAATATAATGATGGTTATAACTATATATTGTGTGTTATTGATGTATTTAGTAAGTATGCTTATGCGAGACCTATGAAAAATAAAAATTCTTTAACAATCAAAACATGTTTTGAGAGTATTTTTGAGGAAGCTCATACAGTTCCAACTCACATACAGTCTGATAAGGGTACTGAGTTTGTTTCCAAAGATGTTCGTCAATATTTTAAGAGCAAAAATATTAATTATTATACGACAAATAATCCTGATATAAAGGCTAGTATTGTAGAAAGATTTCAAAGAACACTCAAGTCAAAAATGTGGCGTTACTTTACACATAAAAATACATACAGATATGTAAATATTTTACAAGATTTATTATATGCATATAACCATAGTTTTCATACAAGTATTAAAATGCCTCCATGTGATGTAAGTTCTAGTAACATTATGACTGTTTGGAACAATTTGTATGCTCGAGAAAATAAAAGGTCATTAGGAGATATCTCATTACCAAAGTTTCACGTGGGTGATCATGTTAGAATCACAAAATACAAACATATCTTCCAAAAGGGGTACGAATGTAACTGGAGTGATGAAATTTTTATTGTTTCAACTGTAATCCCTAGATCGCCTTGGGTTGTGTACACCTTAAAAGATTTACAAAATGAAGATATAGAAGGTACTTTTTATGAAAGAGAATTACAAAAAGTTACTCCACCTAGCCCCACTTCAGATCACAAAATAGATAAAATAATAACTTCTCGATATTCTGGTAGCAGAAAGCAAGTGCTTGTCAAGTGGAAAGGTTATCCTGATAAATTTAATAGCTGGGTTTTGGTATCTGATTTAAAACAGATATAATGAAAGGAAGTTTTTATTTAACATTACTAAGCAACAGTTCAATGGAATATTTTCCAGATAATATGACGACAAGGTTTTCAACAAAATTACCAAAATCAATTAAATTAGAAGGGGAATGGACTGTAGGTGTTGTTGAATTTCAGTACCCATGTACAATGTTTACTGTTCAAGAACATGAAAATATTGTTTATATTACTAAGAAAATGTTAATGCCAAATGAAAAATATCTTTCAATTGTTCACTATAAAAAACACATCCCCGCTACCAACTATGATAATATTGATCACATTTTAACAGCTTTAAATAATATAAGAGAAAAATTTACCTTTCGTTACGATGAGATATCCAAGTTTGTATCTGTGACAATTGCAGATGATTCAATTATATCCTTGTCACTATCACCTCAGTTAGGTATTCAATTAGGGTTTGAACCTAATAGAAATTTTGTGGGAAAGACGTTTGGCAAACGTCCTGCAAACTTACATCTGGGATTACCATCACAACTGTTTGTTGATTGTGATATAGTGGAACCACAGATTGTTGGGGATGTTATGAGCGCTTTACTAAGAATTATACCACTAGATCCTTCAAAATATATATACGGAGCAAATAAAATGCACGTGTTTTCCCCTCCTCACTACTTACCAGTCATGCGCAGAGAATTCGATACAATTGAAATAGATATAAGATCAAACACCAGTCAAAAAATACCATTCCAGTTTGGAACAGTGTGTATTAAACTACACTTTAGAAAATTATAATGTATACACACAATAACATAAATTGTCCGTACGAACATTATTATACCCATCAAGCTGGTTCTGGAATAGGAGTCGTCTACAAAGGAGCTCCTTATCAACGCGGACATGGCATTGGGGGTTTTTTGGGAGGGTTATTTCGATCTGTCTTACCTTTGCTTTCTAGTGGTGCTAAAGCGATCGGAAAGGAAGCTATGAGTGCGGGTGTTGGACTTCTATCTGATATGGCACGTGCACGACCCATGGATGAATCAATAAAATCACGACTTAAGGAAATTAGTTCAAATTTGAAAAGAAGGGCAGATCAAAAAATTGATAAATTAAACATGACTGGTTCAGGATATATAACTAAAAGAAAACGTCTTGAAACAGCCATTCGTTCATCGAACGGTAAAGGAAGAGGTGCTAAGAGACAAAAATCAACTCGTCAATATCAAGGAGATATATTTTCATAAATTTAAAAACTATGTCTTTCTTACATAGTCACTCTTGTGAATATATAAAATCTGAATTAGATTTGTTTGCTTTACCATCAACACAAACAAGCATAGAAAGTGGAATGTGGGTGCACTACAAACCAATATCATCTTTAGCTGACGATGGCCCCATAGAATTTCAAGTCCCTGGAACTGGCGATGATTATATAGACTTGTCACACACTCTGATTCATTTAAAAGCAAAAATATTAAATGAGGATTCTTCAAAACTGGCAGCTTCAACTGTTGTAGCACCTGTAAACAATTGGCTTCATTCAGTTTTTACTCAACTCGATGTTTATTTGAACCAAAAATTGGTTTCACCGCCAAATAATACATATGCTTATCGAGCTTACATTGAAACTCTTTTGAATTACTCACCCAATGCTAAAGAATCTCATTTAACGTGTAGCCTTTGGTACGAAGATACAGCTGGTAAAATGGACTCAACCGATGACAAAAATTCAGGTTTTACTAAAAGACAACAATTAGTTTCAGAAAGTAAGGAATTCGAAATGATAGGACACCTTCATGGTGACATATTCAATCAAGAAAAGTTTTTAATTAATGGTGTTGAGATGTGTATTAAATTGGTTAGATCACGTGAAACATTTAACTTGATGGCCCCAACAGATGATGTTAAATACAAAATTAAAAAACAAGATGCGACTCTCCTTGTTCGAAGGACAAAAATTAACCCATCCGTCTTACTTGCCCATCAAAAAGTCTTATCCACTACAACTGCAAAATATCCTATAACTCGAGCCGAAGTAAAAGTTCTAACGATACCGTCAGGGGTTCAAGGCAAGACATTAGACAATATATTTTTGGGACAAGTACCCAAGAGATGTATAGTTGGATTTGTAAATAATGCAGCATTTAATGGTTGTTTGTCTAAAAATCCATATAATTTTGAGAACTATAAAATGAATTCCTTTTGTTTATATATTGACGGTCAACAAATTCCTTCAAAAGCTTTACAACCATCTTTTGATAATAATATTTTTACCACAACTTATCACACATTATTCTCAGGAACAGGAATACATTTTCTTAACGAAGGTAATGGGATATCTCACGATAAGTATTCGAAAGGTTATTGTTTGCTAGCATTTGATCTCACACCTGATTTGTCAGCCAATTCATCTAGTCATTGGAATCTAATTAGACATGGTAGTGTTAGATTAGAAGTTCGCTTTGAATCTGCTCTGACTCAAACGATCAATTGCGTTGTTTATGCAGAATTCGATAATGTTATAGAAATAGATAAAAATCGCAATTTTCGCAAAAAATTTCAGTAGACTATAGTAGTTAAGTATATTATTCATAGGTTTTTATTTGTATATCTTATATGTGTATTGAATAAAAAATTTACTACAAAAAACGTTTATTTTTTCTCCCTCATATAATATGATGATATTGATATCAACTTTAAATATCATGATTTATATCAAGTTTGGTTAAGATGGTGCACATTAATACTCAATCGCTAGAGCAGATAAGATCACCATACCTAAACAGTATTCATGGATACTTTAGACATACAGAAATGTTTGAAAAAAATTGATGCAAGCATTGAAAATAATGTTTACGCGGCAAACCGATTACCGATACATGTTCCAGTTCCATGCTATATCGTGAGCAATTTGGACGCTGATAATAAACCAGGTTCCCATTGGATCGCCATACATATTGATAAACAACGTATTGGACAATACTTTGATTCATATGGTCGGTCTCCACAGGGATATCACCGAAAGTTTCTGGAGAGAAATTGTAGAATATGGTCATACAATATAGCTAGAGTACAAAATGATTATACCATGGTTTGTGGAGAATACTGTATAATGTGTCTGTATTATATTTATAACAATAAGTCACTGAATGATTTCTTGGTACACTTTGGTGCAAATACTTTATTCAACGATTTGAAATTATGTAGTTTATTTGAGTGTTATTTTACCAATAAAATGACTCACTTACAATACCATTGTTGTTTAACTTAACCACTAATGGCCCTAAGCTTATCACCGTCCATTGTTTACCGCTGCATGACGTAATTAGTAAATGAATAGAGCTTAATGAACCTAGTGATTGCAAAAGTCTATCTTTGTAACCGTTACAGATATTGAAAAGCGGATAAGCGCAATCGATCGGGCATGGGCAAAAACCCCCAATTTGACACCAAACTTTTTTTTTTTTTTTTTTTTTTTTTTTTTTTTTTTTTTTTTTTTTTTTAGTTAGTGATGCCCATCGAACGCCGAAAATCTGGAGCAAACCGGGTTCACCGGGTCTGCCTTTGAGCCAGACCTGGTGAAAACCTACTACTCTTGTGTGTACCTTTAAAATTTCCCTGATTGTTTTAAGTCTCGTAACGGCCGAATACTGAAACGCTAATCAAAATTAAGAGCCTCAGGCTGTCGCTATCTTTACTAGCCGAAGTGACAAGGACAATATTGTGACTTGAGCGTCACTTAATTTAACTGTCGTTCCAGACTCCAGTATTCGGCCGCTAAGCCTCAAACGTGTTTTTAAAAATACAGCTCAAAATTTAGTTAAAATTAAAAATATCCTGTCAGTGTTGAGTGTAGACCTTTAGACTTTATAATATATGTAAATGAAGCTCATAGAATCTTCAGTTAATTTATGTTTCCCGCACATTACCTTTGACGTATACATCGAAGCATTATCTATGGTGACAGCACTCTGCACTATGTTCATCCTAGAAATTGTCTCTGGCTTTGGACATTAGAATTTAGAAACGATAACGAGGTTTATCAGAAATTTAAATAATTTGTGATTTAAAGAGATCATAGTTGAAGCAGTAGCTTTTAATGTTGTTTCTCTTTACAGGTTAGTAAATATTTTTATGTAAATCTTTTAGATTAAGTAAATAGAGTAAGTGGTGTTTGCTAAAATTAAATATGATTTTTCATAAAAGAATAAATTCCTCTTTACAGAGCAACAACTTAAGTTTTGTTTCAATAAACAACATATTACAAAACAACATTATTTATAGCTGTTGTAAACAATGGAGAAGTTAAAATTTGAATTTGTTGTAAAATCGGGTGAAGACCCAAAGACAAATGTGATCTACATAACCTCAATTATGGATGCCGATAAAAACGTGTTCTTAATTCCGGAACAATTGCAACCGATAAGGCTACATACTGAGGTGATAAAAACTCAAACTTTTCAAAAAGTAAAAGCTACACTACAAAGAAGACATGAAAAAAGACTAGTATGGATTTCAGTAACACCCGAATTACGTGATACTTATTTGGACGAAGATGGAAATATGCAGTTCAAGGGATATTTACTGGAGGAAATTACACCAAAAACACAACAGGTTTTTACGAATGAAACTTCAACAGAAACTTTTACAAAAATTCTGGAAAGTTTTGCTGAATTGAAGAAGGAATCTAAACAATCTAATGTGAAGAACTTATCTGAAAAGTTTGTCTTAGAAAAATTCACAAAAAAAACATCAAGTGTAACACAATGGATGAATATCTTTGAAACTGAATGTACACGCATAGGTGTAAATGAAGATATTCAAAAGATACAAATATTTCGGTTATTTTTGGAGGATTCTTGTCAAGATTGGTATAACTCTATGCTTATAAAATATTCAATAAATTCTGAATGGTGTGTTTGGAAAAATAAATTTTGTGAAACATATGTGAACAAAGGCTGGTCACCAATAAGGTATGCTTTTTTGTTTAAGTATAGACAGGGTTCATTATTGGAATATGCTCTCAAAAAAGAGAGGCTTTTATTAGAAATAAATAAATTAATCGATAAACCTACTTTAATCGATTTAATTGTAACTGGGCTACCTAATTTTATTGCAGATGAAATTGATAGAAATAAAATGAAAGACACTGAGGATTTATTTAGTAGTATTCGGGGCTTAGAACATTTAATAATTAATAAAAGGATTGTGGATAAAAAAGTAATCGATTCGGAAAATAAAATAAAAGAAAAAAGTTTCAAAGACCGACCATGCAGAATATGTGAAAAAGAAAAGAAAGGAACTCGGTATCATTCAGAATCTGTGTGTTGGTTCAAAAATAAAGATAATGACCGCTCAAAAAAAGAGTTAATTAGGAGTGTCAATAATTCTGAATTAGAAATGAGTTTACATGAAATAGACCCAAAAAACTAATAATTCCACCATTAATCAAAATCAAGTTAATTATAAATGATTCAGTTGAAACTTTCGGTGTCTACGATTCAGGATCAAATGTTAGTATAATTAACTCAAGATTGTTGTCCTTAAAAAACACACCAAACAACAACATTAATAGTAAAGCAAACTTAAAAACGATTAATGGTGTAAAAAAATCTATAGGAATAGTGACATTGAAAATAAAGATTTTTCAAATAGAAAAAAATGTAAATGTTTTTGTCATAGACGAACAAAATTTTGACTATGATTTTTTAATTGGATTGGACTGTATAAAATCTTTTCAACTAATTCAAAATGAAAACTTAGAAATCACACAAAAACTAAGCGAAGTAATGAAACAACATAATGAAAATATTCCTGGCTTCACAGGTGATAAAATTGAAAACAAACACTATTTCATTAAGGAAAATAATCTTAAGGAAATAACAGTGAAAGATAATTTAAACATGAATGATAAATGTAAGGTTAACTTTAACGAACATGTGGAAGTTACAAACTTCAACATCTCAGTAAATCATTTAGACACTCAGAAACAATCAAAAATAGATGGATTAATTCAGAAATATAAGTCACTATTTGCAAAAGATAAATATGATGTAGGCTTAGTGAAAGGTTATGAGGCACATATAGATTTATTAGTAGATTCATATTGTAGCAAAAGACCATATAGATGCAGTTTTGAGGACAAAAAAGAAATAGAGCAGCAAGTTTCAAAATTATTAAAAAAGAAATTAATTGAAGAATCTTACAGCCCTTTTGCTGCTCCTGTAACATTAGCCTATAAAAAAGACGAAGGAAGAAAATCTAGACTATGTGTAGATTTTCGGGACTTGAATAAAATAGTGATTCCTCAGTCACAACCATTTCCCCTTATCGAAGATATAATGATAAAAACAAGAAATTGTAAATTTTTCTCAACATTGGATATCAATTCCGCATTCTGGTCTATACCTTTAAAAGTAGAAGATAGAAAGAAAACAGCGTTTGTTACTCAAGAAAATCATTTTTAGTGGACTTGTCTACCATTCGGCTTAAAAACCTCACCTGCAATTTTTCAAAGAATTTTAACTAGCATTATTAGAAAACACAAATTATCAAGTTTTACAGTAAATTTCATTGATGACATTTTAGTATTTTCCCAGACGTTCAACGAACACATTAAACACTTATCGTTGCTATTAGAAGCAATTTCAAAGGAGGGCTTTAGATTGAAATTCTCTAAATGCAATTTTGCACAGGATTCTGTAAAATACTTGGGCCACATAATAAAAAACAATACAGTTACTCCACTTAAGGATAATTTAATAGCCATTAAAGATTTTCCTGTCCCAAAAACAAAGAAAAATATTAGACAGTTTTTAGGTAAAATAAATTTCTATGGAAAATATATACCAAATTTATCAATCTTATTAGATCCTCTACATAATTTGTTAAGAAAAGACCAAAGATTTATCTGGACAGAAAAATGTCAAGATACTTTTGATACAATAAAGAAATTGCTTTGCTCAAGACCTATTTTAGAAATCTTTGATCCGCATTTACCTATACATATTTATACAGATGCAAGTATACAGGGTATAGGGGCTATTTTGAAACAACCACAAGAAAATGGCGAAGAAAAACCATGTGCATATTTTTCGAGGAAATTAAATGACAGTCAGAAACGAAAAAAAGCTATTTATTTAGAATGCTTAGCAATTAAAGAAGCGCTAAAATATTGGCAACATTGGCTGATAGGAAAAAAATTTAAAGTTTTTTCAGACCATAAACCCCTAGAAAAACTAAATATTAAGGCAAGAACAGATGAAGAATTAGGAGACCTTACATATTACTTGTCACAATTTAATTTTGAAGTAATATATTCACCCGGAAAGGACAATTTGGAAGCAGACAGTTTGAGTAGAAACCCAGTATTAGAATCACATGTAAACCAGGAAGAAATTTTAAAAATTGTAAATTTTATTAAACTAGAAGACATCCAAAACGATCAAGAGAATAATGAAGACATAAAACTATATAAAAATAAACTAATATTAAAGGATAAAATATACTTTAAAAGGGTAGGAAAAAAAGAAAAAATTTTACTCACTCAGGAATTTAGTAGAAAAGTAATAAAAAATGTACATTGTACATACTGCCATATAGGAGTGAAACAAACAGAAAATAAAATCAAACCATTCTATACAGCAAAGAATTTAATACATAATATTAAAAAAATCTGTGATAATTGTGAAATATGTATAAAAAATAAATCTAGAACTAAATTTAAATATGGATTAATGTCTCATCTGGGTCCTGCTACTTACCCCTTTGAAATCGTCTCTATAGATACCATCGGTGGATTTGGTGGCTCCCGCTCTACAAAAACATATCTACATCTTTTGGTAGACCATTTCACCAGATATGCCCACATAGTGACATCAAAAACCCAAAACGCAGACGATTTTATAAAGCTCTTAAAAAAAGTTATACCTGAAAATAAAATTGGAATGATTCTATCGGATCAATACCCGGGCATAAATTCGAAAGGATTTAAAAGTTTTTTGAAGAAAGAGAACATACCTATCATTTTCACTGCAGTCAATGCACCTTTTTCAAATGGCTTAAATGAACGGTTAAACCAGACATTAGTCAACAAGATAAGATGTGCAATTAATGAAAAAACCGATAAAATAGCCTGGACAACTATCGCTCATAAGTGTACCCAGAAATATAATGAAACTGAACACACTGTGACAGGATATTCCCCAACATATTTAATGGAAGGAAAAGTGATTAACATCTTACCAGACGAGTTGAAAGAACATAAAACACAGAGGGATTTATTACAAGATAGGAAAACAGCTTTGGAAAGAACTATAAATTCACACAATTATAATAAGCAACTATTTGATAAAAATAGAAAAAGTATCCAATTAAAAGTAGGAGACTCTGTATATGTGGAAAACGGTAACCGATTAAATAGGAGAAAATTAGACGAATTAAAAATTGGACCTTTCAAAATTTTGGAAAAATTATCTAACTCAATTTTTAAAATTAATACAGGTTACAAAAAGTTCGAATCAAACTTGTTTCACATTACAAAACTTATACCGGTACCTGAAGAATCTTGAGAACCTGGGGGGGGGGAGATGTAAATGAATCTCATAGAATCTTCAGTTAATTTAAGTTTCCCGCACATTACCTTTGACGTATACATCGAAGCATTATCTATGGTGACAGCACTCTGCACTATGTTCATCCTAGAAATTGTCTCTGGCTTTGGACATTAGAATTTAGAAACGATAACGAGGTTTATCAGAAATTTAAATAATTTGTGATTTAAAGAGATCATAGTTGAAGCAGTAGCTTTTAATGTTGTTTCTCTTTACAGGTTAGTAAATATTTTTATGTAAATCTTTTAGATTAAGTAAATAGAGTAAGTGGTGTTTGCTAAAATTAAATATGATTTTTCATAAAAGAATAAATTCCTCTTTACAGAGCAACAACTTAAGTTTTGTTTCAATAAACAACATATTACATATAAATTAAATACCAATCTTAGTGTAGGAACCTCTTAATAATGTTATATGGTAGCTCATATTATATCAATAATGTATATTATAATCTGAGGATGATAGTTTATCATATACGTAGTTCGTAGTATTACCGATAGATGGCGCTGCGCCGTATAATCTTATTTTGATCAATATTATTAATTTGTATGTGTACAAATTAAATTGTATTTTATGTCATCTTTGTTTCCTCATTGTTATGTATATATGGAAAAATTTTTGGGAGTTTTGAAAATACTACCGTATTATAAAGAAGATCGCCATACATTTATTGCCTGGTAGTTAATATACGAGGCTACGAAAAGTATTTATTGTAAGTTGTACTTTATGAACATAGGAACAAAAAAGCAATAATATTATACATCAAACCACATAACAATATTACTTTAAAGACTTGGGGTACAAGATAAAAGATAATTGCTTAAATTTAACCTAACTTATTGTTCAATATATTGCTCTTGTGGCGGGTTGCAGAAAAGCGACATCTATTATTTGCGGTGTCAATTACGTAATGAAATTGTGGAGGTATTATTGAGGTCTTCAGGGTAGAGTGTAAAACTCGATCTATAGTAGTGAAGTGAATATTTTATTAACAAAATGTACAGGCTTAAATACCAAGTTTTATCGTAATAGTATTATTAACAAAGAAAAATAATTGGATGAAAAAGGTTGTTTTTGATTGGTTAGCCAGCTGGGCATATCACCATCATGTTTTCACACATCGCCCCGTCTCGTTCGCCCGCGGCGCGCGACGCCCGGCTATAACATAGACGATAAGTACTACTACAGTGGAGCCATTTTAATAGGTCTTTAAATTTAGGTTTAAATTGACGTCTGTCAGTTTTATCTTCATAGTGAGGTGACCTGCTTAAAAACATCGATTAAAGTGAATGAACTTGAAACATATGTGAATTTTAAAAATCATCAGGCGAATCCCTGTCCCATTATTATTTTTTCTTTCGTAAATTTAAGGAACAAAATGAGACAAGTACATAATTTAACTTTTTTATTTTTTGTATTTTAATAGTTAGATAAGAGAATAATAAATATAATTATGTTTTATTATAATTGTTATTAATTAAATGAAACGTAATTTAAATGAAACGAGGAATTACCAACGTGACAAATATATTAAAAAAAAGGGGACGTGGGCAGAAGGCCAAAAGATCTGGTTTAGCCTTTTGGTGTCTGTGGGAATCGGAGGGGCTTTAACCACGCGGGCACTTAGCTGGGTCCAGGAGTGTAGTCAGCACGTGGCGCGAGCTAGTTGGGCTCCAACTTCCGGTAGCGTCTCTCTGTCGTTCAGGCCGGTATGTTCACCGCGACGTAGATCGTCCAAGGGACGGTGCAGACTGGTTCCAAAACCAGTCAGTTCAGTCCGGAATAACTAGCGGCACTCAGAAATCCGGATGCGTGAAAACCAGCCATAAGTCCATGAAAAACGGTGCCTTGAACCCGGAGTATAGGTCCCTGGAAAATCCATACAAAAAAAAAAACGTGGAGTAGGAGTCCCAAAGCCGGCGTGATCTTAATGGGGAAACGATCAAAATCACGGGATGTGTGACCATCACAAAATAAAACAGGGTAAGCAAAATAAAACATGATATAAAGAACAATTAAAGTATGGATACAAACATTCTAATATTACATCAATGCAAAAACGGAAATAATGAGCACGTGGTTTGGCCAATCAAATTTTGACAACTAATTTTACAAGGTGATAATTTACATGAAAAAAAATAATGTATTTTATTACAGGCGTGATTTACGAAATAAAACTTCACAACACAGATATAAAAAAACTCACCGTAAAAATGGGATTAAGACATATGATACACTTGTATCCAGAAAAAATTGAATAAATTTGAATTCAGCAAAAGAAAGGACTGTCATCTCGCGACAGCCCTTAAATACCCTTACTATCATATTGTTTTTTTTAGCTGACAACTAGCGGTAATACATGCCAATAGATGGCGTCGTCTAGTGTAAATTAGCTATTATAATTAGCAATAACATCTAATAGATGACGCTAGAAGCGTCGTTATTAGCGATATTAACTACGTTAAAAATGTAGCTTTGCTACATAATCACAACGTGGTTATTAATTTATGGTATATTTCTTCACAAGGAATCATTGCATTGGACTCTACTTAACGCTTTCGATTTTTAGAGAAACATCCCTAGTGTTTAGAAAGGAAACGGGTTAACTGACGCAACTTTGTTACGACTTTTTAAGTGCTATATGTTGGAAACTTGGCCGCTCTTGATGTAAAATCAGGCAGGATTCGGCAGTGTCCTTTGATAATATCCTCTATAAAAAGATCGTTGGTGTGAGGCCATAATATCACTTTCTCTTTTGATTATAATTATCTATTGTACAACTTTGGTCTACGTGTTATGTACTTATAGGTATTTAGAATGTTTTAGAGTTCAAACATTTTATTGATTTTTCATTTTCAGTCGTTTAAAAACAACTCAGTATTCGGGGAGCTCGGCAAACTAGTTTGTTAAAAGAAATTGTATAAAATATGTGACACTCAGAACAAGAATCCTTTAGGTAAAATGTAGATTGTAGCAACAGCCTCATGGTTGTCAGTCTCGCCAGTCCCTCAGGAAACGATCCGGATCATCTTTACCAAACCTATACGAGTCTGCCAAGTTGAAACTCAAAAAGAGGGCAGTAGCATTTTAAATATTATTATTGCCAATTTTCAAAAGTCACGGAAAACTATCAGCACAATGGCTGGAGTAAACAATGACGGTAGTGTCAGATGACACATAATATTATCGTGCGCTGGTATGACAGTTTTTCTTGCAAACGATTTTAATTAAGAGAAATCATGTGCCCAAAGGGCCTTCTTAATTTTTAGAATTGTTATTTTATTATACACCCACGTACTATCGAAAAAGTTGCCGATCGACCAGGCATAGGATCAAAATCGCTTACACGCTGTAAATAAGGACTTCAACCACGTCTGCAGTCGATGCGGTCACTTCCTTTATGTTTAAATATTTTGAGTCGTGTCCTAGTACAAAGGAATATTTTTAGGACATAATATTAAAGGAAGATACCTTAATAACAGTTTTATGACAAAGAGGGCGTCGAAATAAAAATACACACGAGTCAACGTTAGTAAATCTTATTTATTGCAGTCTCTATTCATTCATAAACTCAGAAGTTTGCGGGTCGCTACCCGCTTGTAGGACATCCTCGGACATCAGCAACGTTCCCTCAGCACCACGACGCCATAACAATTGACTAATAAACTTAACGTAACTAAGCCTAGTACGGCGGCTATAGATGTCGCCGGCGTCGCACCTCGTTGTCCTCCGCCCGCGACGTGGTCGTGGTCATAGTCGTGGTGGTCCGAGAGGTCGTGGTGGTCCGAGGGGTCGTGGTGAGGGGGTCCAGGCCCTTGATCTCGAAGGGGCCGCGGAACAGGGGCCGGAACAGACGCAGGAACGTTTGGTAGCGCACCGCTGAGTTCTGGAATTATATAATGTTTTGCTCTCATTATTTATTATTACTTACTATATACATTACTTTGGTAGTAAATTGTAAAATGGATAGCTTTAAACTATTTTATCTATAACCGTATTCAAACATTTTGAATTTGAGATTGTTAATAGTAGGTAATCGAAGGCGTCCGTTGATTGCGGCCCGCTCACTGGCTGCCACCGAAATGTATGCGTTGTATCATCAGTGCGCGCACTTGGCCGCAAGCGGTCAGCGACCGCTTGCATACATTTCGGTGCCGCCAGTGCGTGCTTAGCCTTAGGGGTCGAGTGCCATTTCCCCAAATCTTAAGGCGAAGGGAAATCTTAAGGCAAAACACCTGACACAATCAGCGAACACCCATTATTTGTTTACGTTTAGATGCAATTGTATCTGAACAGAGTATAACACAGGAAGTGGGTTTATGGGGTGATGGGGTTATGGGGTACCTGTATGACGTCGCCGATGATCTTAGTGGTTCGGATGAGCAGCGACACGGAGGGCCCGAACAGGCTGCCCGGGATGTTCAGGCTGACCTTGTTGCGGTCGAACTCCGGGATGTCGTCCCCCGCGCCGCTCTGTCGTCGGCGCCGGTCCCCTGCGCCCGCGGCCCCCGCGCCCGGTGGTCCCCAGCTCGAAATGTTGAGGGCCGGGCTGGAGCTGCGTCCGCTCAAATTCGAAGAGGCCTCCCGGGGGAAATTGAGTCCCCTCGAGCTCGAAGCGTGCTCCTGGAGGGAGCTGTGTTCCGCCAAGTTCGAAGTGGGCTCGCTGAAGCTGGGTTTTCTCAGTTCCCTCAAGCTCGGAGAGGGGTCCTCGGAGTAGCTGCGTCCTCTCAAACTCGAAGTGAGCTCCTGGAGGGAGCTGGGTTCCCTCGAGCTCGAAGTGGGTCGGTTGGAGCTGTCCTTCCAGGACAAAATGCGAAGGGCCCCGAAGCTCGTGGTGCCCTGCAAGTTCAAGCCGGTGTGGTGGTCCGTGCGGTCCGTGGTGGCCCGGCGGCGCGACGTAGTGCCAGTCTGCGCCACACAACACAATCAGCCCGTGTACAGCGTGTGGTGTGGTGGGGTGTCGTCGCATGTATGTCATGTATCGTTGTACTCAAGCGGGAGTTGTCGCGTGTGATAAACAGTGTGGTGTGTGGTGTTCTATCTCTCGCGGATGTTTCTCAATACTACAACACACGCCATTAACCCAAAAGCAAAGGTTTTGAGTCCGTCGCGAAGGCCGCGAGCGGTGACCGGTGACCGGTGAGGTTCACAGAAGTGTTGCGAAGTACCTATGTTCGTGTGATGGTATCTGTGTTGCCACGCTAGCATCTCGTATGTACCTAGTTTACTGTAGAATACATCCAAAGCATTCTGTCGGGTCATATTATGAAAGTTGTATGAAAAAGTTAAGTACTGTATCTATTATTTCTATTTAGCGTTCAATAATCCTACTACTATTATAAATGTGAAAGTTTGTGATGATGTATGGATGGTTGGATGGATGGATGGATGGATGGATGGATGGATAGATGTTTGTTACTCTGTCAAGCTAAAAAAATTACTGAACGGATTTCGATGAAATATGTAATGTATAAAATAATGAGGTAGTAGTTTAAGCTCTGAATTAAATCGTAGGATACTTTTTATCCCGAAAAAGTACAGTGTTCCCGTGGGATACTGTATTTACTCGGGCGGATCCGGGGGCAACAGCTAGTTTAGTAACTGAATGAATAGGCTGGGACTCTTAACTTGAATATTAATTAATGACTATATAGGTATTAGTTAAAGTATTAGGTATATTCATTTACAATTTAATATCTACATTGTTAAAACGAATTTAGTCAAATTAAGCAATAATGTGATTTTATATAGTACCGAAATAATATACATACAAAGAAAAATATTTTAAAAAATCTACAAAAATATAAAAATCTATCTGATTTTAAAATATACAATACAAGCTTTCTTAAATAGTCTTCTAATCGGCCACGAGTCACGAATATATTATATGTATGTAATATTATATATCACTTTATGTATTATATAATAATTTTATGCAGAACATATTTTATTGTCTATACTCACCAGCAAGTGATCATCGCTAGTAAGTTTTTGTCATGGTAGAAGTTACCAGATAATTAGCAAACTCGGGAGTTTTTACCAGTTTTTCACATTCATTCATTCTCTGCGCCTTAGCTATCTACACTACAATGACATAGGTTACCTATAAGTAGGTATTAGGATACAAAGTATAACCTATCATGTAGATTGTAGCTTCATACTCTGTACCTACAGAAAAGTTACAAAATTTTTTTACGTACAGTGAAACCGTTTGCTAATGGTATATACGAAAGTTTCATAGAAATTAACGTTTCAGTCTTTGTTCTACCTCCTACTCGTTAATCGTTTGGAACATTCTTTATAGTTTATAGCATTATATTACAATATTGTAGCGTTTAGCGAATACCACAGTATGGTAAAAACAGATCATACAAAAATATTATATCAATACTTTAATGCAAAAGACCACATTACATAATACAACTATTAGAAAACCTATTTGGATACATCCTTATTCTTTAGTACCTAGTATGATCCTCGTAATATGAATGTTACACTTGCATTGGTTACAGCCTACAGGCCGAGCTACGTCTGTATTCTGTAACTAAGAGAATGCATTATGTTATGTTTAGGATATAGGTATGTAGTTAGTTAACAATTGTTTGTTGTCCTGAATGTAGAAAAAATATAGAGTAGTCGGCTCAACCAATTACACGAAATTGGAACATAACTAAATTCGAAGGGATTTTTCCCACATAAACATCGATTATCGAGTACCCTCGTAATTAGGTTCCCAAGAGAACGTACTTCGTAAAGCATATTTTTTATTCCTATCACATAATAATTGAAAATCACATCGATAGTACTCGTAATACCATGGATCGGAGCGGGTTTGTATGAACAGCCGACGGATTATGTTAGCCCCTTATTACACAATAATATAATATACATTACCTTATTTAACTATACAATCCTTTTGTATAGTTGCTCGGGGTTTGTCCGGTCTCGATTTGTCTAAATTAAGACCAAAATGTATCTTCTCCAATATGAAAATAATAATAATATTTAATTATAGAAAGATCACTACGCTGACCGCTGCGCTTAGTGTGAATTAATCCTCACATTCATAATCTGCACAGCGTAGCGGGCGAATATTACCTAATCCATTAAACGCACGGGCAGACGGCAGTCACCAAATTTAAAGACTAGAATAGGCTCGCTCTCATCAGTAATAATATTAGAATGTATACATCGCGCTTATTAAAACAAAGTACACGTATACTACAGAGTTAACAAACAACAGAACATGCACTAAACTACATCGCTAGACGCACCGTACCGTGATCCACGTACACACTACGGATTACACGCTACGGGCTCGGGGTGCAGAACTAAAACACGCGTGTACAACATAAAATATTTAATACAACACCACTCACCTACAGCTATTTACATTAAATACAAGAGGGCCGCGCGGCGTCGCTCGCGCGCGGCGTGCGGCTGCGGGCGCCCGGGCGGAACACACACTGTACAGTTAGTTAGTCACTGGGCGGGCGCGGGCGATGCGGCACGGCGGGGGGCGGGGGCGTGGAGCTCACGAGTCGTCCTCCTCTGAGGAGTCAACGGTGGCGACCGCGCCGCCGCCGCCGCCGCCGCCGGAGCTGCCGCCCGACAGCGACGTCACTAGCGACAGGATGGAACTGAGGCCGGAGCCCCCACCTGAGCCGCCGGCGCCGCTGGAGCCGCCGGACGCGCCGCTGATGAGCCCCAGCACGGGCTGGATCTTGGGGCCGATGAGCTGCAGCTTGGGCCCGATGACCTGTCCAATGATGCCGGTGAGCGAGCTTAGGCCGCCGGGCGCCGGGGGCTCGATGCCGTACTGCTTGTTCAGCTCGATGTTCTTGCGGTCCAGGTCGTCGATGAACCGAGTCTTGGAATCGATCAGCGAGTTTATTTTCTACGGAAAGAGAGGCCCATTAGTACGGGAGGACCGCTTGCTACCTACCATCCATTCGCCGAGCGAGCGAATACTCACCCCGAAGACGAATCCCAGGATGGCGTTCTTGACTCCGTACTTGGCCTGCGTGATGCCCTCGAACTTGCGCTTGTCCCGCGTCTGCTCATCGCCGCCCGCGTCCTGCACACAACACGCGGTCACTCCGGGTCACTCCCCGCACCTTCCCCTTAGCTCCCCCCGCACCGCACCACCACCTCCCTCACCCCGCACCACCACCGTGTCTGTTACTGAGTGAGCTGGTCGCTAGTCGCGGCTGAATGTGACTACTGTCTTGCTCTATCTACTGATGTGTCTACCGTGACTACAACTACACACGTACTAATTCAATTGTTATACTGAAATATTATAATTTGTTGAGACCTGTTCCAATAACACGTCGCCTGTGACTTTTCCCTTGGATAGCCGCAGAGTTTTCTTTCGTCACGACTCATGCATTATCCTCTCTTTGTTCAAAACTATAATTGCAAAATTAAAACAAAAAAATTGGTCACATTATCATTGCACACAACAGATTTGATTATTTTTAATTTGCCTTTCCATATTTTTTATGGGTAAAGGAAGGTTACGGAAAATTGTCCTACCTATATTAATTGAAGTAAGTCAAACACAGCGCTGAGCGCGTGCAACAAGTAACAGATACTCGTAGTTGCAAAACAAATGCCTAGCGTGCGCGGTTGGAACAATACATAGTTGTAATATCTTGTCAGAATTGTAGTATAGTTGTAAAACTCTGTTCACCGGGGAATGTTTTAGACGTAACGCGAGGGTCGGCTCTACAATACTCAACATGAGCACGCGCAGAACAAATATCACGAATTATTCCATTACCTAAGGTTTGCGTCAGTTCGACAGTTAAAATGCCGAGCAGTTGTTAATGTATTTCACAAATTTTGTTCTAAATAAAAGGCAAAGTAAGGATCCGAAGGACGAAACTTTTGTAACAATTTGGTTACTTTGTTTGCATTCCTAATAAGAGCATAATATATATTATAATAAGGTTATGCAATTTTCAATCCGGATTTCGAGGTTATCCGTGATTATTGATTAATGTACAGTAATATAATTTAAATTTACGTTATTTTCATAAATAAATGGCACCAATTATATAAATATTTTGGCATATATAATAGAAAGTAGTGAGGTTTTATTGAGTGGCCTCCAAATCGAGCTAATTTACAGAACTTTTAGGATTATAATTATGTCAGAACACTCACAAGTTACTTAAGTATAACGTGCTGGTTTATATTTTACTCGCGATGTTTACATCTAATTCACCACAAAGTTAGATGATGTTTTGTGGACGTGTGGCTCCTGCTAATGGTAATATGACGAGGCCGGTTACACAACCGCGGGTCAAAGTCACCTGCGAGCCACACCGGTGACAGGTGACAGGTGATGAGGTGACGGACCGTGACAGAATAATGACACCCTGACACCCGAGGGAATACAACTTACACACCCTCTATTTACCATTTAGGCTGGGACCTGCATCCAGAATCAGAAACGCCTGAGAAAATTCAGGGCCCAAAAAATAGAACTCTGGGATAATACACAGAGTTTAAAACCGAACACACGAGTGTCGAGTCAAGTGTCAATATCATACAATATGACGAAACATTTCGATTTTCAGCTCTTTGTATTTGCGAAGAGTTCTCTGAATTTTCCCTGGCCTTACGGATTCCAGATAAAATAGTCCCGGCCTTATTGTTAATTTTGTTTTTAAATTGTAACGTCAGCGGTCAGAGTGAGTAGAGTTTAGAGTCTGAACGTCAGAGCGCGATTATTGGCGTGACTTAAAATAACTAAGATGTGCGTAACAATGATATGCCATACATTCCGATTTCCGAGACGGCTCACTGTATTTAGTATTCTCACATGTTCAGTGTATAACATCCATGTAACGATGTAGTAACTCGTGGTATGGAATAATCGGTAGTAGACCTACCTGACGAGTGACAAAGATACGACGTGCTCTGTCACGCTGTCACCAATGCACTTTAAGGTTTCTTCTGTGCAATTAGCAGACCACAATTTAATACAAGTCAGAGGCAAAAACCGTGCGGATTATACCGGTACAATCCGTTGTGTTTATACTGTATGTGACAAACCGAAAACACGTACCAACGTACCAACAAAAAGCTAAACCCGGTTGTCACCAGACAATCAGGTTTAGCGTAAACAGTAAAACTAAACCTGGATGTCGGGTAACAACCAGGTTGCTTTACTCTTTATTACGAAATTTTAAAACTAGTTGTTTAAGCTTATAAATTATGTTTTGATGTCATGAATTCGATCGATAGTCAGTCATCAATTCGAATCCGCAGTGAAGTAAATAGAGCCAAATATGTATGTGGAGCTAAATGTTGTCTGCGACTTCGTGCACGCAAAAGTAAATCCCGCGAAGACCTTACATTTTTCGGCAATAAAAAGTAGCCTATGTCCTTTCCAGTTGTCGACTTTATAATGTCTGTGTCAAATTTCATCTAAATCGGTCCAGTAGTTTCGAAGAATATTCAAATAAAAATCATTTACATCTAGTAAATGCTTCCAGTTTCAAGTTATGTGGCGTCTGTACGACCGACGCCCAATGTATTGACTTCTAAGTATCGACATTAACTTGACCTACTGGATATTCCCAGGCGCCTCGACCGCGGAGTGCGGACCGCCCCGGCCGCACTGTCAGCTGTCATTGTGTTGAGACCCGATGACTGATGAATACGCCCTTTGAATACTAAACAGTGTAGAAGGTATGTCAAGTGTGAATAACATGAATAAAATACGGTAATAGAAATCATCGAAAATTTACATAAGCTAGAAAATTAAGCTGTTAAACTTTAACTGATTTCGAAACATATTTTAACTGACCATGGATAAGATTATGTTATGGCAAATGGTCAATTATGTATACTGATCAATTTTGATAGTTTTCAATAGAAATGCGTAAAATGGCTCATATAAGAAGCTCAAATGTCATACAAGAGAATTGTTAGAAGTTACCTGAGGAAGTTACTGTGAGAATACGCCATAATTGGCATGACGCTACCGATCGGATCAGTCAGAACTGACCGTGTACGGGTATTATGTCAATATGGAACTGATCCAATCTCTAGCGTCATGCCGATTGGACGATAGGCATAGGACAGGTGTATGGCTCCTGTAAGAGCAACATCTTCAATAATTCACTAAAGGGCACGTTTACAATATGTGTTGTACGGGGAGTAGGTACGGACTGACATTTCTTTGGAAATGTTTTGTGCAATAGATCCAGACAGCGACCAAATAAAATAAGCCTAATTTCCACGCATTAATATTCATGCATAATAATAATTCACGTAAAAAAAATATGAAGACTTTTTAGCTCTTTATGTTTTTATTTTAATACGTGGCCGTTTTAACCTACAGATAAAAGTATTGGTCCAGCACTTGGCTCTATGAATACGCCACATAATGAGTAGTATTTAGTTGTGTATAATTGTGATCCTGCGGCTGTCAGTTGTCACAACGCGCGGCCTCCCTTCTCCGGCCGCTGCGGGTCGAGGCCGGCCGGTCTCTCGCCGTGTAACGCCGGCATTATAATATTATGCTGCATATTATCCCACATGCTGTTTATATTTATAAATAAATACTATGTTCAGACCATGTCAATAGGCTGTAAATATAAAAGGCAACCGCCCATGATCTCGTATCAACACACTGCGCTATATATTTGACGAATGAAAATTTATCTCATTATGCAAGAGAATTATATACCTGTGTTCGAGACTATATCTCTAGCGGCCGAATACTTAAACGCTAATCAAAATTAAGAGCCCTACTACTCACAGGTCATCGCTGTCTCTGCTAAGTGCTAGCCGAAATGACAAGGACAGCATGTGACTTGAGCGCCACTTAATTCAACTTGTTTCAGTATTCGGCCATTTGAACTACAAACGGGGTATCAAAGTTATTATTCAAAAACATGACTAACTCAAGAACTCGCAGGTAAAAACAATAGATCCCCAAGCCGAACCAAGCAATTGACGCGAGTATACGGCGCGCGAGAGTTTTGTCGACAGAGCGTGACATAATATCTCGACTCGCTTCGCGTCTACGCGCAATTGATTAGTAAAGTAAAATATTATCCGAACGCTTTACGAAATAATAAATCTGTTTACGACTTTATATTGCGCGAGAGACAGCAACAATGGCAATAAGAAACTAACAGCGACTGACGTGCGTCATACGTTGAGTTACTTGAGTAACACGGGATAAGAAGTGCACCGATTGGAGCGGTTTAGTTACATACGATACATAATGTACAGAGTCCCACGGGGGTTACGCAATAGACAACAACGCGGGAACGATATAGCTCTCATAATACATAACATTCCTGATGGTAAGTGATAATCTTTGGTAAAGGATAATATTATGGTTCTTCTGGCTGCTACGTGCGAGTTTTGTCACTACTCGCCGTGAAGAAGCTAACTACAATTTGTGACATCGAAACAACGCCTCTAGTGTCGGGAGTAAGGGGGCTGTTTGCGAGTTTTTGTCTCTACTCGCCGTGAAGAAGTTAACTACAATGTGTATGGCATCGAATTAGTTGCCATTGTTTAATGGCAACTAATTCGATGCCATACACATTGCAGTTAATTAGTTGCCATTGTTTAATGGCAACTAATTCGATGCCATACACATTGCAGTTAACTTCTTCACGACGAGTAGAGACAAAAACTCGCAAACAGCCCCCTTACTCCCGACACAATCGAGAATCGAATTAGTTAGATCTCAATAGCTTTTGATACTCCCGACACCTACACTAGCGCACGATCGAGCGGTGGCTCAATTTGTAATTAACCTGGATCGAGTAGTTACTCATATGGAGTCAGTATGAGTAGTTACTCATATGAAGAAACCGACTCACCGAAATTATATCATCGATTTCGATTTGATTTTGTTCGATCAGGGTCCTTACTCCCGAAACTGATACGATTTCGATTTACGAGTCTTATCCGATGTCGATTTTGATTCAGTTTCGATCCTGATGCGTATTCCCGAATCGAAATGGAGATCGCGTAGAGATCGTGTCTTATCAGCGTCGTTAGCTGTATCCGGTTGCTGACGTCACGTCTACAGTGTAAGCAAGTTACATCTGAGTGCCGTAGCCTATTGCGAAGATTGATAAAAATAAGGAAAAATTATATATTTTTCACTTTAAATAACATTTTGTGCATGTTTATTCAAATTAAATAGCCTCAATCTCAAATGGTAGGTTTTTAAAGGTTATTTTTCTAAAAAAAACCGTGACAGTAAATAATAGTTTCGAAATTCCTGTATATAATCTTTGACATTCTATCAAATGTCAAAGTCATATTTTGATTTATTTTGTCAGCAGAACTCAAGCACAAAACACATTCAATGACTACAATAACTGGCCATAAATAGGTAATTGGTAGTATTGTAAAAAGGTAGATAATTGTTAATTTTGGTGAAAATATAAGTGGTATATTTAATGTAAATGATACAATAAAAAATTCGTGTTTAGTGTTTAGAAAACCCAAGCATAATAACAATATCAACACACGACTTTTTATAACTATTTATTGACTTCGTTTATTCAAAGACAGATTGAGACAAACGAAGTCTTCATATAATACGTTAATATAGATCATATTATGTAAAATGCATTTGTCTCAATCCCCATCTTAAGTGACAATAGAATACATGAATTAGCGGCCAAATGTGTAAACAAATGCGAAAAGGTTTTAAATAACTTTAAAATTATCCGTGATATAATTTCAGTGAGTCGGTTTCTTAATATAAATCATTTTTAAGGCGATAATTGCATTGAAATTCCTCACAATCCATGTCCATCGCTAATGTGTTGAAGTTGGTGAATCTTCGTTAATTTTGCATTTCCCGAACGCGTATTCAATTACATTAAATAATGCTGCAATACTACAATAAAAATCACGTAATTGAGTTCAAATACACTAAAACAAGCAAACTCGATACTGTAAATGAGACCTATTTAGCTATCGTGTAATTTGACGTTTGTTTTCGATCCTGCCATTCGATTCTCAGTCGATTGATTTCGTCGGGAGTACTAAAAGTTACGATCTAACGAACTTCTCGATCCAGGTTAGTTACAAATTGAGCCACCGCACGATCGTGCGCTAGTGTAGGTGTCGGGAGTATCAAAAGCTATTGAGATCGAACTAGTTCGATTCTCGATTGTGTCGGGAGTAAGGGGGCAGGATCGAAACTGAATCAAAATCGACATCGGATGACTCGGAAATCGAAATCGTATCAGATTTGGGCGTAAGGCCCCCGTACACTGATCGAGTACGTAACCAAAAATGTATATATCAAGTTTGTTCAGCGGATTCAGATCACCGAATATTAGCTCAACAAAGGCTCCATCAGTCATTAAAAATAAGAATAACGACACAGTCTACAGCCTTTTAGGTAAATACGCATTAAACGGCTCAATGACAGCTGCCTTAAAAGGTGTTAATATTCGCGATGTTTGGTGATGGTTTGAAACGATGCATGAGAATTATTATTTGATACAATGCTACTTTCGCAATGAACAATGACGCTAAAAAAGATTGTTTTGTTCGTTTACGTCAACGTGATATACCTATCTAGTATCTACACTTACAATATTGAGAAGAAAGATTTAATAGTTTCTTTGCTTGTATTGAATAGGCTCTGAAACCAGGCACTGTATCGATTCGAAAAATTTTATATTACCATTGAAATACTACTGATGAATATAGAGGATAGAGTATACTGGGTGATTGTTATTCCTTTCGAAAGAAACAGGGCATTTTTTGTATCAAAAATAGAATATAACATATGACTAAGTCATTTGTGTCGAAGCTCAAGTATTTTAAAGTTGGAATATCTTAAAAAGAACACGAATTTAGGTCACGCGCACCGCCTCACGCGCCGCTCGTCGTTGTACGCTCCAATCACGTGCAACATCACCAGTGCGGGGGTCAATAGGGTGCCATATTATATTTGTAATTTGGACATTTTTATAATTTTTCTGAAATACTTTTTTAAATGTATAAATGAGTAAATAATGATTTTAAATTAGCACTGCGACGTTGTAAAATAATTTTTCACCAAGTAAGAAAAAAAAGTAAACTTAATGTCGGTCGTTTCTCTCGAAACGGAATATAAAATCAGCCTGTATACTTTTTGTGAAATGCCATTGTCTACCCATGTGAAGCCGGGGCAGGGACGGGCTGCTGTACCTGACAACATTCCAGGATCTGCGCTTCAAGTCGTACTTGACTCACCTAGGGCCTAGGCTATAGCTAACACTCGACACAGATATTGAGCTGCGCCAGCGAGGACCGGCGCAGGGGTTACCATATTAATATGTAGTTAATTATCGGAGGAAGGTCGTTTGGAATTTAAAGTTTATTTGGAGTTTGGAAGGCGGTCAATGCCTCGGCCTCACGTGTGTTGTAACGACAGGCTCCGTCCTCTCCACACTCACATTCGCTTACAACTTACAGCACTACAGACGAAAATTTGTTTGTTTCGGTAAAATCCACAGTCGCTATAGTCGGTTACACTAACGACTGTCGACTGGAAAGAAAATAATAGTATATTATTATTGTTTGAAATGGAAAATGGATAAAGTCAAACATATATATTTAACGTTATGATACATAAAAACAGAAAGAAGCTGTATTGTCAGACAGCATTTATTATTTTTTTTATTTTTGTCAATCAATCAAATTCAATTGAGCATTTAGCTCAATTGACTTATATATATATATATATATAAGTAAGTCATCCATAGAGATAGATCGCAATCGTACGATGATGATGACAGCTAGAAATTTTGCGTTGAACAATATCTAATTTCTCGAATATTCCGAAATGAACTATTGATGAAGTATCAAGTCTGTAACTTAATATTGTACGGTCTACAATTACGTCCCTGAGAATAGAGTTGTTGAATAAAGTCAACGCATAGTCTACATTTAGACAAGTAAACTCTAGATTTTAACAGAAATTAAAGAACTTAATTCACGTAGAGTTACAAAGACAACGTAATACGTATGACAAATGAATGAATTTTGCACGTCATATTCGCAAGTAGGTAGACCGTTTGATTCGCACTCGAGAGAGTGCAGGTTTGATTCCCAGGTTGTGGTTTCTTAGACTTTTTCAGATCTCAGGTACATTCTACGGACGCTCTAAGGGTGAAGGAAAACATCATGAGGAAATCCGCACATGGTTGGCCCCAGACGTATTGACCAGTCATTCCTCTGGACTAGGCTGACTGTGTTGTGAGAATGCCGTATGTGCTTGGGCAACCATACGACATTTAAAAACTAACTGCCCTAGGCACTATAGTATTTCAAGAGTGGTTACTTCGCTCGGAGAATACTGTGTATCATCATATGTATATCATTCAATAACGGATGAAAAAGCCTAAGTTTATTCGCAAGTTTCAGGGATCTTCAAATTCTTCGCGTGTGCAGTTATTGTTAACGTTGTAAATTCAGTTGTAAAATATTTTCTTAGACAATTGTGAATGAAGTTTTATCTCACCAATCTCGAGTAAGCTTTAGCTTTTCAGATGCTTCAACAAGCGTTTCTTTTGTTCATGTGTATGTTTGTGTGAATGTCATGTATGTAGAAGTGTGTGTCTGTGTGTACTGTACATTCGTTAGATAGCAAAGGCAGATTAGTTGCAAGACGTAGGCTGACATCGGCGAGAGACCGAGCACCGGGCGACCTGGCCCACTCCTCGGTCTACTAGTCTATTGACTGGCAGAGCCGTAGACACCACGTGGCCAGCCCTGGCAAGTCATGGAGCGAGTACCGGGCCATTACCAACATTCAACAGTACCAACATTACTGCAGTTTCTGTAACGCAAGAGAGAAAGGACAATGTGTGTTGCAAGTGGAGATATTAGATCAGAAGAACGCATTATATTAGTCCTTAGGGAAGAGGGAGTTATGAGTCATGATGTACATAAACCGTAGCCTAAGGTTGTGCATATTAGAATATAATAACAGAATTATGAACATCAAATCTAAATGAAAAATGGTACTTTTGCTGAGGTGTTCGTGTGTATGAGTCGAGTTTTATGCTATTTAATAATTCGTTATTAACAATAGCAATTTGAGTTTGAAATGGGGGTTTGAAATTTGAGTTTCAAAAAAATGAAAAAAACAATAAAAAAAAATCTCTAAAGGGGCTCTCACTCACATGCGATTGACTCAGTTTTTAAATAATCGCCGATCGTAACGATCGATCGGACGTGAGTGGGACCCATAAGGCTAAGTCCACTACGAGATTATAAATATGACCGCTTTACGTGTTCAAACGTTTTAAATGTCATCTAGATAGAGTTTTTACTGCAGTCGAAAGTGACTCATTAGAATGTAATAGCTGGGTAATTTAGGAGTCAATTACAATATTAGGAAACGTGCATTTGGTCTGTCCGTGTGTTGCGACTTGCGACAGAACTGGTCTGGATACCCGAGCCTGTTTTACTGGACTATTAGCTGTGGGGGAGGGGGGGGGGATAATATTAGTATAATGCTATGACCATGATTAGGAATGACACGAATTAACATGCTTCAATGATTAAAGATAAACTGATTTTGATAATGGGAACTTGTAAATGGAAGGAAGAATACGGGATAAATAGATATTAAATAAAAAAAATTATCACTCATTGAAAAGCCTAAAGGAATAGACTTTGATTTAGAATTTAGAACAAAACCTGGAAATGGGAACAGACAAAGAATTTGAAACAAAAATTGATTCAAATTCGTGTACAAATTACAATAATATCTACTTAAAGATTATGATAGAGCATTACGTATGTACCTACTATGTAATATTATGTAAATCAAACAGACGAACGAAACGAGTCGTTGACCTCTGGCCCAGTAGCCCAGTGGCCGAGAGAACAAACAGTGGTAATGGTCCGCTACCGCTCGACACTCGTGCCCTCGGCGCTCGCTCCTTACGTCACATCGGCAACCCCTGGCATGGGCCTTGGAGCGCATCGCACGGATGGGCCCCAGAGCCCCAGTCTAGACGGAGACCCCAGCAGATACCGGGGCCCTGGCGCCCATCGCTCAACATCTTTCAACAATAGAGCGCCGGCTCCGCGCATCGCACACAGCCGCGACACCCCAGACCGCCGTGCGCCGAGATCCGGCGACATTATATAATGTACTATTACAAAAGCACTTCTCTAGCCGGCGGGCTGTTATGTCATGACCTTACACGTGTGATGATGACGGTGTACTCACGTCGATGGGCTGCAGCGCGTCGTCGTCGGCGAGCTGCCTGCGCACGCGCGGGGCGGCGGCGGCGGCGATGGCCAGGGTTGTCAGCGCGAGCGCGAGTAGCAGGGAACGTGCGGCTAGCATGGCTGCGGAGCGAGGACTGCGGCGGCGGCCGGCGGCACCGGCGAAGCTGCGGCGCCGCGGTGGGGCGGCTGTCGCAACCGCGCGCCGCCGCCCGCCGCCGCCCGCCCGCGCCGCAGGACAGCAGACCTTGAGGGTTCACATACGATCAAGACTAGTTGCTGAAGTATAGATGATGCTTGAGAAGAAACTTGAATGGCTTACCGCGAAACTATCAACGAATACTATTAACTCAGTCTTTTAATCAACTCACGCCGCTCCACCGCTAAACTGTGAAAAGTTCATTAGCAAGACGAATGAAGTTTTACGAGTCTACCTGATCTCCGTAATCTGAATCCGAATCCGAAGTTAGACCTAACCTATTTCTAGCTACTGGCGTCAATAGCTAATGAATAAAGTCTGATCTCTTTACGAGGTGCTTTGTCTTAGCCTTGATCGGTATTAAGCAGAGAATATAAATATAATAAACGTATTACGTAATAGAATATTACTAATTTATTTAATTTCTGTATTTTTAACGACGTGGAAAAAAAGCTCTACCGAGTCGTAATTAGAACGAATTTCTACCTTACACTCGGCGTCCTCTTTGGGGCTTTATTAATTTAGGGCTCTATGAATTTAGGACCTCGATTATTTTCTATTTAGGTCCCTGGCTATTTCGAACCCTGATTATTATAATTTGCAATTTCCTTAAAATTTTCCACTGGAACAACGGGCACTTGAAGTCGCAGGAATTACGAAATGGTTTAACGTGAATGAGTCCACTTCATTTCTAGTGTTCTTAGGCACACCACACACATTATTAGTCTCGCCGTATACAATATTAGGGCGACCCAACATCGAGTCGGTCATAAAACATGTCGCTTGTTGCCCTCAGTCGTCGTCGTTTTGCTTTGTAAATGACAGACTACAATTATATAAACAACGACGCTTGCCGAAAGTCATCGAGATCGTGGTAGTATTGTACTCGTATTGTACTCGTATGTTCATTACACACATAGTTTTAGTACACAGTAAATAGTAGTATATACTTAGTATTACTTTATTTAAATCATTATTTAACATAATATATAAAATGTCTCGTTTTGGTGCGACAAAAAAATGTAAATATGACATAGAAATTAATGGTAAATTTAGGCCAACCTAATTCTAGAATTTAATGAAGGGGATTCTAATCCGCAGATGGTATCTCGTAGCCCGTGAACTGCTAATTTGCACATCGCGGACTCTGATATTATGTTTGTTGCATTCAACTTAATATTACATAATCACATTATATTGATATGTATGTTATAACTTACAAGGAGTTGTACTTTTTTGTGGCCACATTAACTGTGAAATAGAGCTATCAACCGTGTGTGAAAAGGGCCACAAAGCCTAAGGCGCACTTGCGCAGATCTGCGTTAAAGTTAACCCTGGGTTAAATATAATGTCTTCTTTTTCATAAATACGAAGTGGGAGAGAGATAACATGATATTTAACCCAGGGTTAAATTTAACCTAGGTCTGCGCATGTGGGCCCATGTAGTATCGAACACAAAAATTGCACAGTTTATATGCTCATCACCCGGTCATCAGTGTAATCACTCATCACTCATCACCATATCACACCGAACCAGTTCCGATAGAGGCGACTCTACATACCGCGGGCAACACTACGTGTTGCCCGCGACTCCGTACGTTAATTTTGCTGCGATTACAAGTAGCCTATGTGTTAATCATCTCTAAAGATCTCAAGTACATTATACGGATGCACTAACGGTGAAGGAAAACATCGTGAGGAAACCCGCGCATGGTTGGCCCCAGACGTATTGACCAGTTACTCCAGCTTTTGGACTAGGCTGACTGTGTTGTGAGAATGCCGTATGTGCTTGGGCAACCATACGACATTTAAAAACCAACTGTCCTAGGCACTACAGTAATTCAAGAGTGATGACTTCGCTCGGAGAATACTGTATAAATCATCCAATAACGGATGGAAAGACCTAATTTTTTTTATGTGTTATCAAGAGCCTATACTACTCACAAGTAAGAGTAACAAAAATCCACTCATCCATATTTCACGTTTATAATATTAGTAAGGATATTTTTATATTCCAGGGATTATGTATTGAGAACATATAACATACTCGTACTGGACCTCATTCCTGTGTGGCATGTACTCTGCGTTGACATGCGAGTCGTGACTCGTGACTAATGTCCGGGGTGGACGGGTCCATTTGTTTGTTATTCAAATGTAAACACTCTCACATTCGCACGCCGCGCCGCATGCACAGAGTATAACGTAGGTAAAAAATAGCAGTTTTGTAACGGGCTGTAAAAGGTAGTAACTAATGGCCCATGAGTCTCGCGTAAGCAGCGCCCAGCCCCCGGGCCCCAGCACAGGTCGCCGTTGTCGATAGTTTAGAAATGCCAGGGGGGAGACCAACTTATAAACCACTTTGGAGGCCGATTAGTCGAAAATGGTCGACTTTGTAAAAGTATTATATGGAATTTATTTATTTTTATTTAATATCTATTCAACGATATCCCACACTATGGAGTAGAATGAAAAAATGCCACCCCTAAAAAATAAAATAATTATTATTTTATGACAACAAAACCGAGATATATACAGTCTTTAACTGTACCTAATTTCATCCATTTATATTCATAATTACAGAAGCTAGAAGCGGTGACAGATAGACAGATAGACAGACTAAAGGTTCCGTGAGTATTACGGAACCCTAATTAAAAATTTTGAGAAACCACGACGGATAAAACGAAATTGAAAAAAGGATTAATCGGACTCGTAGTTTGATTTTACGCCAACTAATCCTTGTACAAAAAACTCTCACCAAGTGAGTTGTAATTGTAACACCTATCTATGAAGAGTCACCAATCAAACCCGGACCCATTACTGAAAATCGCATCAAAATCAAACCACTAGTTTTCATTTTATACAAACAAAAATTTACTGCAGCGTCCCCTGGTGAGTTTTATCATTAAACCTATGTAAAAACATTCTCCAATCAAACCCAAATGCATCTCTGAAAACCGTATCAAAATCGGGCTTTAGGAGATACTTGGCAACACAAAAAGCGACAAACGCTCTCTCATGCTAAACGCAAATAGGTACGTTCCGTTCCGTCGCGGGTAATAACACTTGTCACTTCAGGGATGCTGCGTATCGCAGTGTCGCGCGACACCTCCACTCCTCTACGCTTATCGCTGTGAATTGTATTAGGCGGCGGTAATTGTATAACACATCTGCTCTTTCGACAATTTTCGGATATTGAAGGAAGTTTGAACTCCGGCGTGTCGTAAGGTGGAGTAACGTGTTGTAACATACAATATGTTAAGACCTCGCGTCGTCCGGTTTGTTAAATACTTGTCTCACCTGTGACGGATTTTACATAAAAATGTACAAACAAAGTCAATCTATAACTAAACTCTGACACAGTCTTGCACAACACATCACCGGCAGATTTTTAATTTATTCGCGATTTTACCCAACGATGGAGGCTGTCGTTTCGGCTTGGGCAATGTGCAGTAATCTGTAATTACCATGCTGTACAATACCCACCATTAGACCGGCCAATTGTCTGAGAATATTCACTTGTGACAATGATCTGTATAGATTGGCAAATAACTCCATTAATCAAGGGTAGAGGTTTATCTCCTACATACATGAGGATATAAGAAAATCTTTCTACTGAAGCCCAATTTCAGTATTGAACTTACACTTACTATGAACGGTTATCATAAACTAACACAAAATCTACTACACGTTTGACGTTTGTTCAGCGTTTGACGTTTAAGAGAATGTCATTTAGGTGAGATCGAGACTGTATCGAAACTGAAGGAAGGAAAAATCTTACAATAAAACTTGTAAGATTTTTCCTTCCTTCATATGATAATCAGTGCCACCAGGCTGAAAAATTGTTTATTCCGGCTGTAATATAATATATTACAGCCGGAATGAACAAATATACGTGAAGCAAAAATTTCAGGTACAGTTTTACAAGAATTTTGCGTGCGGATGAGAGTGAAATTTGGCACACGGCGGCGGACGGCGAGCGAAAAGCTTAAATTTCTTAAAATAATGCTTAGAAATACATTAAATTAATTAAAATATCAGCAACACACACTACCATGGATTTGGTTTACACATACACACACGTAGTGTATTCATTATTGTCATACCCTATGAGTTTTGACGTTCGGTTTCAGCGCGAAAAACATGAATGAAATTTTATTTTTCGTAATTTTAATGGAACTGGACTGATATTCTTTTAATTATTACATTAATTATAGTTCATAATTATTTTCGCTACCTCAGTTAGCTCGCACTGCCTACCGTGCGTTTGATTTACTTAAGTATACGTTGACGTATATTAAAACCTATTATTAAAATCAAATCACGATTATTAATAATTTAAGGTTTAATTCGGCGCATCTAGACCTTGTGGTTGGAGCTGGATTTGACCCCGTGAACCTGTTTAGATTGTATCTACACTTAGTAAATAATTTTAATATTAAGTAGGTCTTGTGCGATTTGTGCGAGGTCAGTTCGAATCGCAAATGTTTAAACCTTGATCGGCGGTTAACCTGCAATAAAAATATAAATCACTCCAAATATAAAATACATATAATATAAGCACAGGTTGCAGTGCCGGCTTCAGACCACATGCTCACCTTGACAGTTGACAGCCTGTTGTGACATAACAGCTGGTGTCAATTTAAAATGCATTTACCAGTGACTTTTATGTTTAAGGACTTTTTACTCCTGAAATATATCTGACGTGCCTCACTCGTGAATGGTCGCGAGTGCTCTAGTGGGGCACTCGCGACTCGCTATTCATGGTTCGAAGACTCGAGATGCAGTACGCGCAACATTAACAACTAATAAAGTAATGCCAGTTTATTTGAATGAATAGGTGTCCCCAGAGACTCGTCCTTAGTTTTGAAACCTTTGTATTGGCAAGTGATTTTTACGTCAGCTATAACTAAACTGTCGTTATGTCTGATGGTCAATGGCTCAGGCCTTGTGATCGCCTTGACAAGAATCCTCTCTAACTTATCTATAGTAATATTTTAAGACGAAGCATTTGTTTTATTGTTTGCATTGAATAGACTCCGAAACAACAGGACTGATTTTAAAGAAATTTGGCACATATATAGTTTAGGTTTTAGACCACGAGGAAGGACATAGGCTACTTTTTATAGCAGCAAACTGTATGGTTTTCACGAGATATTTTTTTGCGCACACGAAGTCGCGGGCATCATCTAGTTAGTTTAAAAAATTACGTCAATACTCAAGACTTCATATTTAGGTAATTGTAAATGAATATATTCACTGTCAGAACGTTCATCCCACTAATTATTACTTACCCGTATATCAGATTTATAGTTGTTTTTGTCTAAAACCTAAAAGGACACTTTATTTTATAATTAGGTCAGTTTCAAAATATTATGTACTATAGGCATTCGGTGTGCATCACTAGAGTTAAATATATTCTATACTAATATTAAAAGAGGTAAAGTTTGTTTGTCTGTTTGCATTGTTTAGGCTTAAAAAGTACAAGATCGATTTTATTGAAATTTGACACAGATGATGAGAGTTGACCACGGGGAAGGATATAGGCTACTTATTACCGCGGACAGATGTACGGTTACCGCGAAATCAACTTTCGCGCGCGCACAAAGTTACGGGCAATATCTCGTATTTAAGATTTTCATTCCATAACAATTGAGTCTACCGATTGACTACAACATAATGTGTCGCAGCTCGCAGGTCGCTCGATGTTTTTTTTGTTGCTCTATACACTTACTTCTCTAACAATTTTTACAGTTTTGAAGCGGCTCCAATATACACTTTGAAAAACATTCCAAGATAGTAATTAGTCCTCCGGTTTGTGTTAACAAGCTACTCGTTAGCATCGCTAATGTATGCTATTACCAGGTATTACCGAGTGAGGGGCGACATTCGTAGGGTCAGAGGCGAGGGCCGCACTTGCCGGCGCCCCGGGGGCTGGGGCCGGAGCCGGGGGCACGGGGCAGACTGTCGCAACTTCACAACTGCGACTGATCTATGATAATGATTAATGAGCTGTGTGATAGGGGTCCGAAGCTTCATATAAATATTATTATGTTACGCTGATTCAGTTTTTATGAATAATGCCAACAGTTTTGTATATTTAACAATTATAATGATAATATAATAATATCTATGGACGCATCATAATAATATCTATGGACCACGTCAATCTAGTCCCGTGGTAAGTTCTCAAAGAACTGGTGCCAAACAACGGAAATAGTTTTAATACTCGGCTTTGGATATGGGTCACAGGTCAATCACCATATTTAAAGCTAAGATTCAAGATTTGTTACTATAATATATTCATCCATTCATTTAATAATCTATCGCCACAAAATTTACAATATAAAACTGAAAGCGAAATATCGTTTAAGATGATCTCGGTTACTGAGTAATAAGGTCCGGACTCGGGCAGGTGACACGCTGCCATGTCCGCTCACTTTAGTGCAGCCAGCTGTCGCTAGATGGGGCTCAACTACACTTTGATCGGTTATATTTCTTTATAACAAGAACTTGGAAACTAACCGAAACCACATTTGTACAAAACCACAAGTCACTCGCTGTGGTCTGCCACAGCTGACTGCTGACCTCCGCCGAAACACTCTGCAGTTTCAACACACCACGTCATAGATAGGTTGTATTTCCAAGAACGATTTTTAGCTTTTCTATCTTAAAAATATTTCTTAAATAAATTATAAGAGCAACACTTGAATGCGGCACACCACAATCATTCGAGTAGTTTTAGCTTGCTTATAAAATGGTAAAGGCTATTTTTTGTGTACAAAGAGCTCTTAAAACTTATAGTAAGTACAAAGTACTCGCATTACACTCGCATTAGACACTCCCTGTGTCTAATGCGAGTACTTTGACCAAAATGTGTTAGTGTGGTCGCATAACACGGCCTGTTTCGTGTAGAGACGTAATTACTAAACAGTAATTAGATGGCATTTAAGTTTTACGCAGGAGTACTACTAGTAGTAAAACGGCAATTTTGACATCGCTATTATTAGCTATATACCTTTAGGGTCAAGGAAATAATTTACAAAGGTTTTTCTGTTGGAATTTTCAATAATTAAGAATAATAAAATGATGCGTACAATGATTAACATAAAACGCATAAGTTTGTGATCCACCAACAATGCCCCCTCCGGCTACTAGTTAAGAGGCAGCATTCGTATTTAATTACTGTATAGGTAAAAGTAATTAAATATTTTCTTGTGAGAGAAAATAATTTTTAATACCTGTTTATGTACCTGTTATACTTGTAGTCTCGTGGGAATATCTATGTCTATAGCAACTTCACATCAATCTCTATGTTTTGTTATATAATACGAGTACAAATAGCCTAAAGTTTGCCTCACAGCTTTAGAGGACCTTATAGCTTACAGCTTACAGGTCATGCACATGCATTGCCCAGGTTCTCATAATCATATACTCTTCTTTTTCTACAATCTAGGTTAAATGTTCCTATGTCATATACCTAAGCGTCAAATAATTATTCTGTTTTAAGAAGCGGGCAAATGTCCTTTGAACAGTAACTTATAAATTGTATTTTTTATTATTTATTACATATATTTTTACTATCTAATAATAACTCCGAGTGCTTCTAAATCCCAATATATTTAATTTTTCTGTTGCGAATAGTCTTTTAATGTATTCTGATGACTAAATATAATGTTAGCATTATTCACTTAGCACTTTCCCCTTCACCCACGAGGCGGAAGACGCTCTACATCGTGTAGACTGTGGAGTTATGTAAAGCGATCGGCTTGATCTGGCGCGGACGCGGGCGCAGCGCAGGCGCGGGCGCAGCGTGGGCGCGGGCCCCGCACGGTGTGACGTTTCAGCGCCAGGTAGGGCGGTTACGCGACTGCGCTTCCGCGAATATAAATCACGCCACAACAGAATTAGTACAGGACAGAAACACACTACACACTGGGTACAACGAACTAATACACGTAATATTACAATATTTTAAATTATATTGTTGTATATAACTATTTGAAATAGACAGGTATCATGTGAAGATGCTTGTATTTATCATAGGGATGTCTTTACATATTTTGGCAATAAGCATCACGGTTCGTATATAGCCCCGACTTAAATTTAACTTAAACAGCTTAATATTATAACAAGGTTCATAAAGATACGTATCTTTAATACACTTATATAAATATGTAAATTATGTAGGACAAAATAAATTAACAAAACGCCTACGATCATGAAATAGCAACAACAACAACGTCTCTCCCCGCACCCCCCTCACCGCCCATACGATAGCGACAACATTAGTACCTATACCAGTAACAAGACAAAATTTGTATGTTAAAATATAATATGCCGAAACTGTTCGGCAATATGTGGTACATCGACTGTAACGACTTACAAGTGATTTGTGAAATATAGAGTCCTATTGACGCGTATGGACCTTGCAGATGCAGATGTTGTATGCTACATGTTTAAAATTTTAGTTTATCCAATTTATCAGACTTTTTAAATAAGAAGTTAACCAAATGGGGTCAAATATCTACTAAAATACTAATATTATCATAAATGTGCGGTGCGTGCACGTTGATGTCTTTTATATTGTCGATTAATAGCCGCGTAATTATGTCAATAGGCTCTACAATCGCGGGTGACACACAGCTTTGAGGCTATTCTCGTGAATCACAACCAAAATCCACGTTTTATAAGTATTATAATAATTTATAAGTATTATATTATTAATAATTATATTTTAATTAAATATCACACATGTAGAGTATACCGTGTCCGCAACGCCTCGGCCGCGGCTTGCACAATGTTTGCTCTACAATAATCTTTTTCCAAACGGATCTCGTCCGAGTTCACTGGAATTTGTTACAAAATATTAATATAATTGTTTAAGAGGTCACGTGAGAGGTCAGGAGGTTCACGTGTGGTCATACACGACAGCAGATGACTTGCAGACTAGAGACATCTTGCATTTTTGAGGATACAGACAGTAGGGGTGTTGACGACATGTGAAATATTTAGTTTAATTTATATATTCAGAAATATTGAGGTATTTTTAGGTAGGTACTTGAAAAATTTAAAAATTATACAATTTTATGTGTAGTTTTGTAATAAGATATATCTAACACAAAAAGTTTCAACAAAAAGTTTAGCATGATTAGTAAAAAAAACCTACATTCACTTTGATAAGTAAGGATGAACATGTACGCACTTTCGGAGATATTAGCATTTATCTATGTTCCTGCGACCCTTATATTTCATAAATTTTAGGAACAGTAAAAAAATCATGCAGTAGAATTTAATTTTTAAGGTTCGTGAAGAAAGTAGTAAATCTACTCTCCTCCCTATTTTCACACCACGTCAGTTTGGTCCCGCGGTAAGTTTTCGAAGAACTTGTGTGTTACAAACTTATTTTTAATTTTGGCAATTCCCAAGGTCAGATCATATTAACATGAGTCTGGGTAAAATGAATTGAGCAACGAACCGGCCGGTCCCTCCCTCCCTCAAGGATGTTGTTACTCCATCTCAGTGGAAGAACATGAGTGAAGATGTTGTGAAACTCACGCCCTGTGACAGATTTCACTTTCTTTTTCTAGAAGCGATTTCTGGATAATTTCGAAATGTATTGGTCATATTTTTAATTCAACGTCTAGGTACTTAATTACCTATTATAAAACAAATTATTTTGATTTGTAAATAGTGGAAGTGACAAATGTTATAGGCACATAAAACTTTAGGTATCTTAAATTTTAAAATCAAATGTCATTAACCTATGCCGTCTATGCTTGTTGTTATAATTTAAATTTAATTTTGAGGATGTTAGAGATCGGCGCGCGTTGATGTCTTTTGGTGCTCTAATAATAGAGACACAAACGCGCGCGCATCTCAAGAACATTTTACATTTTATCTCGTTATATTTAATTCAATTGAGCTGTTTAAATATTTATTTTTTTATTTAGTAACAAAAAATGACGACCTCGTTACTAATTTATTTCATCATCATTGTAAAATCTTATTTTTTCATTAATTGATTTCATCGCTGTAGCGAGATGTAGGTTAAACGTATTATTTTAAATATTCCACCGGAAATGTAACAGCGTGACCTTCAGCAACGGAACAAAGAAAAAATAATGATTTACACAAACATTAACATCGCCAAAGTGAGTTAGTAGTTGAGAAATAGTTTTAGTTACTCTGGATTATTTCGCATGGTTTTGTATTTATTATAATATTTTAGCTCATACTGGTGACCCAGTTATGGAAGTAGTGTGGTTGAAACTACTTATAAATAAAAATTAATAGGATAAATGCATCCGGCATTTACTTGCCTCGGTTCTAAATTCGGTGTGTTGGGTATGTCGTTTGCATTAGAGCTCGATTACGATTGAAGGTCCCTGCGGAGATTTTTACAGTGACACAACTAGATCCAACTAAAATAAATATTCGATTGTTGTGAAACAAAAATTGTTAGTGCGGGGCGAAAAGCGAATGAAACGGATACGACATGCCCCACGCGTGGCATCTATGCCTTAATGCATTTTGAACGTTAGGCAACTGGCCGCCATTTGAGGCAACTATCCTCTTTTATAGAGATCCAGTCCAAAACTGAATTTACTCATAACTCAGATAAATAAGGTATACAAAAATGGGTTATTATAATAACGAAAGACCTATCTTTGGATGAACACATAAAATTATGCTCAAATTAGGAATTTGCACAATTTTACTAAATACAGGAGGTTTTACAATGTGTGTGGCGTGGCGCAACTATTCGGCTTTTTCGCTAGACTATAATATGATTATGCATTTGAAACACCAGGTGAGATCGTTCTACCGGTAATATTGCCTGACATAAGAACGTCCAACTGCTGCATGTCCGTTTTGGATTGTATGACACAGAATGTTATGGCGCATATTTTGTGTTTATCAAGTTGTTACTTTCAGGTATCTTATTGTTATTGTATAACAATTACCATTAGGAACTTACAATTCGGGTACGTCCGAAAATAAATAATGTGGAAGTGACTCTGGCGGGTTGCGACAGCCGCCCGCGCCGCTCCCAGACTCACATGAAGCCACGGCCGTCGTCACAGCGACGTATGTAATGTTATGTGTGTCATCTGTCATCTGTCATCTGTCATCTGTCATCTGTCGACAGCGGGACATTGACACGAGACACGTGACCTTAGTGGACTACATCTATACTAATATTATAAAGAGAAAATATTTGTTTGTTTGCATTGAATAAGCTCCGAAACTACTGGATTTTGATGAAATTTGGTACAGGTGTAGAGTAGACCACTGACAAGGACAAAGGCTACTTTTTATCGCTTCAAAATGTACGGTTCCCGTGATATTTCTGGCACTTTTGCGCACACGAAATCGCGCAACATCTAGTTAGATCGAGACAAAACGCGGTTCTAGTGGTGTGACGTCAGCTCAAACACCTTCAAGTTAACATAAAAATTAAAAATAACCATCCATAGCGTCTAGGTGTGAGCTAGACCCTAGCTTAGAGACCCTAGAGAGAGCCTGGAGAAGTTTCTAGATAATGCGTATATTTGTCGGACACGCCACGCATACCCCAAGATATATACAGATGGCTTCGATTTGACGTCGACTGTTCCGAACGTTATAAAGTAGATGCGACCGCGGCTCTAGCTTGACCGTTTTTGTACCTATGCGTTTCTGGATTTCTATCTGAATTCTTTTCTTGTTTCGGCCTTTTCAGACCCCTTTTTCACATTGTCGGATTATAGTTTTACTATGTATAAGTATGAGAACCTAAGCGGAGCCTCATTTTTGAACCGTTATGGGTGGAAACCCTAGGCGCATGAGGCGCATGGGGTCCGGGCGCACATAATCTTTTTAAGGAAATATCAAAAAAGCTGGCCACCCCAGACCCCAGAGTCGGGAACTACCTGGCACAACGGATAGCCACTGCTATCCAACGAGGCGATGCCAGTTCAGTATCAGTTTGCTAGGTACTCTGCCAGATGGGGACGACCTCGGGAAGTTTTTCTATTTATAGATATTTTTAGAGAAATTTGTAGATAAGTCTTCTTTTTTTTAGTATTAATTTTAATTTATTGTAGTCGAATATTATATCCTACACATCAAAACGTAAATATTTTTACTCTGTGACGAATATGTAAGAATATTAATAAAATAAAATATATTTTATGAAGGTAAAATAATATATTTTAATATAGAAATTATATATTTATAGTCTTATTAGCTGTTGCCCGCGGCTCCGCCCGCGTAAATACAGTATCGTAGTTTAATAAATAATATTAAAAAATTTAATCCAGAGCCTAAACTACTACCATACCAAATTTTATCGAAATCCGTTCAGTAGTTTTTGCGTGAAAGAGTAACTAACATCCATCCATTCTCACAAACTTTCACATTTAGAATATTAGTAGGATATTACGTAATGTTCGAAAATAAAACAACTGGTTTTCAAATCTATTGACACCTCATTTATTAAAATCGGTCCAGAAGTTTAGAGGCAACATACATACCTACGTACATACATACATATTATTTTTTCCTACTTGATTCATACGAAATATTATGCAAATATGTCCAAGGAATAAAAAAAATCATACAAATCTTAATTACTTATTTGACACCGTTGGGGGTTGAATTATGAAAATTCCTGCCTTAGTGGATGCCTACGTCATATGAGAAATACGTGTGTAAAATTTAAAATTTCTAGCCTTAAGAGTTTCGCCTGTGCGTTGATACATCAGTCAATCAGCTTTGCCGTTTTACCCGACTACGGCGAAGCCAAAATGATTTGAGCAGTCTATGTATGTATGTATCTATATGGATGGATCTATGTATGGATGGTTGTTCCGACGTAGCACTTAAGCTGGTCCGATTTTATTAAATGAGGTGTCAATAGACTCGTAATAATAGTCCGGGAAACATATAGATTAGGTATAAGCTACATAATTTAAGTAGTCGGGTTATAGTTTTTTATAAAAATTTTAGTTATTATGTCCTTTAGGTGGTCTGGATTGGTTTATTGGATGGTAGATATAGAAAAAACGATCTGTTATCGTGCATCTTTATTTCTATTATGGGCCCGTGTACGCTTGGCGAACAGCTTTTCAAATTGCTTGTCGTTCCATCATCTTGTCATCCCCACTCAGAGTCGGGAAGGATCGGGGAGGCACCGGAGAACAGATGTATTCACTTGCTTACCAATGTTGCAAGCATTACTCTGGTTATATTTGACTCTGTTAATGTTAGAGATACAATGAAGTCGCATTACCAGAATGTTCTTACGCCACTTAGCACCAGCAGGCAGCAGGTCAAACGTAAGGACCTCAGCTATTGTAGAGGGGCCAGAGGTTTAACCCGAGCTGTCTATGGCTCTATGTGGACAGACAGGCCTGGTTGCGCAACCGGACCGGTTGCCTCATCAATATCGGCAACAACCATTACTTTAAATGTTTAGATAAATCACGTGAACAAAAACAAATCGATTAAATGTATTGCGAGATCCTTGTCGAACATTCTGTCTATGCTTATAAATTAATTATATTATATTATATTATATTATATTATATTATATTATATTATATTATATTATATTATATTATATTATATTATATTATATTATATTATATTATATTATATTATATTATATTATATTATATTATATTATATTATATTATATTATATTATATTATATTATATTATATTATATTATATTATATTATATTCAAAATACATTAACATCTTCATTAATGCTCAATTATTAAGTTGTATTGACTCCCGCACACGCTTGGCAAGCAGGGATACACGGCGATGGGAAGGCTCGAGCGACACCTGAGAATAAAACTTACTTGCCCAGCGTGTTAAATATCGAACATTAGTTGTAGCCTGTGGCTTCGCGAGTGAAATCTCGCGGAAACCGTATACTTTGCAGTGATAAAAAGTATCCTTCTCCGTGATCTGTATTAAATTCGACATATATATGGAATATGTGTCGAATTTCATCAAAATCAGTCCAGTACTTTCCAAATCTATGCTAACTTCTCAATTTTCTTATTAGTTGTATGTCTCTTTAACCGACTTCCTAGAAAGGAGGCGGTCATACGTTCGGCTGTATATATTTATTAGCTTACGATTGCTTTAGCTAATTTATAACGTAAAAAATAATAAGCATATAGGTGCTTTAAAATACTTACATATAATAGTGTGTTACGTCACACCAGGCGCTGTGTGGAACTGGCATCGGCGCGGCGGTGATCAGGCACGAGGCAGGAATACTGCCTCAAAAGACTCATACACAATCATTACAGCTGGTGACAGTTCCGCGATTCGATTATCATATTGCAGAGATCTGGTTATGAAGTAAATTGAAACGTAACTTAACTCTGTCGCTGTTGACTTGAGAGTATGGGTTAAAGTAAATTTAGAGAACATAGAAGATATCAATAAAAAAAAATTTCATAGACAAGACACAATTATTGACATGTCTATTATATTTGACATAAGAAAAAGAAAAAATATAAGTTTAATGTGCATCTAATAATAATACCTATGAACGTATTCTCTCCACGTCACTCTGGTCCCGTGCTATAAGTATCCGAAGAACTTGTCGAATGTATGTCGTTGGGTACCAGACAACGTGAAGTAAGTATATTTAATATTTTATGCAATACATTATGTTAAATAATTTTCTTTACACGTTCCACCACAGAACTTTGTCCAGAAAGGGCGAATTACGCGCGTAAATCAAGGTGAATTCCCGACAAAGCTTCTAGACACAATGTGGCATACATTGCGTTAGAAGCTACGCGGTTATTTAGGTAAAAGGTTCTGTTTACTGGTAAACAGAGCGGAGACTATCAGCCTGGGACCTCGGAGCTGTCATCTCAGATGATGTACAGCACAATGTCCGACCTCCGCGCTTCAGGAGGCTGTGGTTGCCGGACGTGACCGGGTTACAAGCGCGGGTTGTTGACAGCTGTAGTGGCTTATGATTGCGTCATGTCATGTACGATAATGGTTACCGGATCTAATTACTGAATATGTGGTCTTATGTTTTTCAACAAACATTTGACGGAAAATTTTGGTATTCGTCAGTCTGCCAAGTTAAACTTTATCGAGATGAGGGTTTTTATGTTCGTGATATCTGACAGCTGTTTGACTAGGACATGACTTTTACGAAGCGCCGCCTGGGGACAGAAAAAGTGTCAATTTTTTTTATTGACAGTTTCAAAATAACTTCAGCCGCCAGATGGCACTTTATGTGAGTCGGGTCTGCCTCCTAGCGGCAGAAAAAATGTCGAAAAAATTAATTGCTGCTATTCTTACGTAACTTTTAATCTATTATTGGTCTCTTTACTCTAAGATTTTATCTGTCTATTGATTGTATAATAATTGTGCTCTGTTATTAATTCTCCAAATAAAAATTACTTATCGAATATCGTCGATCCGGTGTACCACTTTTCGACCTTATTACCTGGCAATAAGGTTCAAAAGTACACCGGAGCTGTCGGCGACTGTACATTGTCCTACAATGCGCACATTCTTCTGTATAATATTACATACACGCACGACTGCTAATCGCGTCTGTCTTATCAATTATCACACTTCACCTCTCCTCAGTTTAGCACAACGATGAACATTTATTTAACAGAGCGTGTAGATTAAATGAGAGAGAGATTACAAACGATGCGGTTATAAACTATTACTACTAATGTAATGTAAATAAAACTATTATATTAATAGCAATTCACAAGACTTTTACACTACCTATTATGTACATGGATTCGTTAAGCCTTATGCTACAGGTTATAAGATATTACAATATTGTAATTACTTGTGTGAATCGAATTTATTAACAAAAAATAGCATAGTTATTAGTGGTATTGGTAGCAATGACAAGAATCCCTATAAACTGTTTACTGATATTTGTAACATCCTTAGCAAACTACAAAATGTGCAAGTGTTTATAGTAGGAGTAAAATATAATCGTTACCGTAATACTCATTTTCTCAATAATACAATTTATTCGATAGTTAAGAATTATGAAAACTGTTATTATATTCATCCTGCAAAAAACCTATTGTAAATTCAACGTATAATTATAATTATGATCATCACTTCTTACGCAAAATATGCTCAGAAATTAAGTGTATATTAATTAAAAACGTATATTTTAACAATTATCAACAAAGTAAAAATGAGGTACTACAGTATACAAAAGGTCTTAGTAACATAATACAAAAATATAGGCAAAATACGTGGAACGATAAATATTCGGTAATAGGTATTATAAAACAAAATGCCACTTACTCACAGATGTTTAATATGTTATAATATGTTATTAAGTAATGAATCAGCAATTGACAAAAGGTTATCTGTAGCAGCTGTATTCCTTGATATGAGTAAAGCTTTCGATTTTGTTAATCATGAACGCCTATTAGATAAATTAAATAGATATGGTATAAGGGGGAATGCACATAAATGGTTTGAATCGTACCTAAAAGACAGAAAACAATGTAAAATGAAATGAAATGAAAATATACTTTATTGTGCACAATCAGTAGTTACACATACACACATATATAGAAAATACTAAAAACACTACGTTAGTACACAAAGGCGGCCTTATTACTAAATAGCAATTTCTTCCAGACAACATTTGAAAGAAAGAAACAAATTGCTGGAGAGGGATATTGCGCTAAAAGTATTTATCTTGATACTATAAACATAAAATAAAATAAATAAATACATACATACACAATAATACATATACAATAACTTAAATAATAATATATGTAATAAAACAATTTACGTTATTAATAATAATATAATTATAGAACACTATATGCACATCTGACACAGACTGAGGTAGTACTCTTTTAGGGAGGATTTAAAAGTATTCAATGTTTTGGCTTGTCTTATTCGGGTAGGGAGAGAGTTCCAGAGTAGGACGGATTGTACGAGGTATGAGGAGTGGGAATACTTAGTGTGGTGGATGGGGATATCAAGAAGGAGATTTGTAGAGGACCGCAGCTCTAGCCCGTCGGAGCTGTAGGTTTCCTTTAGATATTGAGGGCTGTTGGGATCAAATAGGATGGAGTAAAGGAAGGAAAGTACGCGAGCATTACGGCGTAAGCGAATTGGTAACCACTTGAGCTTGTTACGGAACTCAGATATGCGGTCAAATTTGCGCAAACCAAAGATGAACCTCAGAGACAGATTCTGGAGTCGCTCATGTTTGTTGAGTTGGTCTTCGGTCAAGTTAATGAAGCAAACATCCGCGTAATCAAGAAGGGAGAGAAACAACGATTCAGCTAAGGCTACCTTAGTAGGAACCGGCAGAACATACCGAAGTCGTCTAAGGGAGTGCCACGTTGAGTAAACCTTTCTGCTAATCTCTTTCAGCTGCTGAGACCAAGATAGATGCTCATCAAAGTACACACCAAGATTCTTTACAACCTTACTATATGGTATTGTTATACTATTGACGGACACCGACGGTAAAGTATCCCAGTCAATTCTGGAGACCAGCCCCGGACTGCCAAGTATTATTAACTGAGACTTAACGGAGTTAATAAGAAGTCCATGTTCCTTGCTCCAGTCACATATAGCCGATAAGTCCCTGTTCATAACACCCACCGCCGCAGGCAATGCATCCAGAGTTGACTGCGTAAAAATTTTAAAATCGTCTGCATATAAATGAAAAGAAGCAGAAATAAATAGAGTAATGAAATTTATAAACAAGGCAAAGAGTAATGGGGATAAAACACCGCCTTGAGGAAGGCCGGCAGTAGTATTGGTCCAGTCAGAAAAAGATTCAAAAATTTTAACTCTCTGCCGACGACCCACAAGGTAACAGTGAAGTAATCGAATCACAGAAGGTGAGTGGTTAAAAGACGCCAACAGACTCATAAGGATGTCATGGTTAATAGAATTAAATGCGTTGCTGAAGTCAAGTAGAGTTAGGATGGTGAGCTTCTTATTGTCCATACCAGACCGAATATCGTCTGCCACCTTTACTAAGGCTGTAGTGGTACTGTGACCTGTGCGGAAACCAGATTGATACGTGCTAAGGAGATTGTTGCGCGTAATATATCTGTGGAGTTGATGATGCAAGAGACGCTCTAAAACTTTAGATAAGAAAGGAAGAAAGAAAAAAAATTAGGACGAGAGGATTTAGGCAAGGGGATTATGTGAGCGGATTTCCAGGTATCAGGAAAGGAGCAAGTTGATAAGCAGAATTTGAAAATATGTAATAGGATAGGTGCAATTATGTCAAGAATCGGGATAATCATTCTGCGACTGATGACGACTATCATCACCAACGGATTTCGAGGCTATCGTAGTGACGTGTCTTTTAACCTCACACTCAGTGAATGAAGCGAAAGAGAAAGGCTCGGAGTTTGTAATTGGCATCAGTGAAATTTTACTAAGGGTTTGTAATTTAATGGCCGGGTCTAAGTATAGATATACATGTAAAGTGTTTATTTAGTAAGTTAGTGTCAATATTGCAGGAGTCATTTAGATTGGAATTATATAGGATATTTGCCAATACCGAGAGATTTTAGAAATTTCCATGTTTTTGCTGGATCGCCATTCTCGACCGCTGAATGAATATGACGCCGTTGAGCATCACGACACATAGTATTGCAGCGGTTTTCTAATTTAATATATTTATCGCGATACTCATTTGTATTATATTTTTTGTATTTGGCTTTGGCTGCATGCTTGGCATTAATAAGAGATTTAATATTATCTGACAGCCATGGAGCCGGAAGATGTTTTATTCTAATTGGCTTGACAGGAGCATGCTTATCGTATAGAGATTTCAGTAGACCTTATCGTCAGCCGATTCCGTTGTGTACAGTGCTGACCAATCTGTGTTGCGTGCATCTTCCCTCAGGCTATCTACATCTATGGATGAGAAATTACGCTGAAGAAGAGTTTTACGTTTAGGTTTAGGTATGCGAACATTAAAGGCAATATATATAAGGTCGTGGTAAGAGAACATTTCTGCTGAACTCTGGCTGTGTTTGGTTACAGAATTTGGCGATGATACGATGATAAGATCCAGCAAGGAAGGACAGCAACCAGGAGAACAGTGTGTTGGGTTAAGTGGCAGTAAACTCATGTTATAGGAGTCCAAAATAGACTTAAGAGTTTTTGATCTAGCATCATCTTTGACCATACAAGTATTGAAGTCGCCCATTATGTATAAATTTGTGTAATTAGGCTTGTATGTTTCAAGTAAATGCTCAAAGGTTGAAAAGTAGTTATGGTACAATGATGGACAGTAGAACACGCCCAGAATTATTTTACAACCAAAAGCTACTTCAATCTCAATGAGCAAGTACTCCAGTGCGTCGGATGGCGGAGGCTGTGCTGACGAACTGATAACAGTGAAAGGAATGTCAGAACGCAAATAGATCGCGACACCGCCACCGCCCCTTCCAATGCGATCATTGCGAATTAATTTATAGCCTGGTAGACCGTAACAAGTTGATGATAGGCAGGGTTTAAGCCACGTCTCCGACACAAAGATGGCGTCAACATTAACTTGATCGAAGGAAGTTACCATATTAGGATAATGAGCCGGAATGCTCTGCGCATTGATATGGACGGCCTTAAAACATTTTTTTACTGAAGAAAAGTTATTTAAAATGGTATCCCTTAGTGGGGTAAATGAAGCACTTAAAAAACTCTCATCACTACATACAGAAGAAACAGAAAAAAAGTCACCAGATGAAGTGTCAGAACTGATAGTCATGATAATGATTTAAAATAATTATAAGTAACAATACAAAAATAGTGTATATTTAAAATTATAAATGTATTTACGTAATTTAATATAATAATAAATAAATAACATGTATACTATAAAATATTATAGTACTGTGTAAATGTACTGAAATAACAAATATTATAAACAATAGAGAAATTACTTATAGATCTGAATACAGAATCAATAGTTGCGGTGTACCACAAGGGAGTATTTTGGGACCAAACTTATTTATAATATATATAAATGATTTGCCAAAAATTTTAAAACATCAGGGCATCATGTTCGCTGACGATACAACATTGCTAATAAAATCCTGCAAACAATATTTAAATTACGAAATTGAAAATGAAATTAAAAATGTGACGAAATGGTTGTATTGTAATAATTTACAGGTCAATCAAGAAAAAACTAAAATAATAAAATTTTATAAATCGACTAATAATAATGACAAACATTTCGAAATAAAAGTAAGCCCTATTAAATGCATACCTTCTACTAAATTTCTAGGATTTATTTTAGATAGTAACTTAAATTGGAAAGATCACGTAGATAATGTTTGTAATAAACTTAATAGGTTTGTATTTGTTCTGAGGAGGATAAAAAATATTGTTTCACAAGATGCCGCTGTAGTAACAGCCTATCATTCTTCAACATTAAGATATGGGCTAGTATTGTGGGGAAATTCAGTAGATTTAAACAAAGCATTCTTAATACAAAAAAAATGTATCAGAGCTATGGCAGGAGCGGATAGACTAGCACATTGTAGACCTCTTTTTAGAAAGTTTAAAATACTTCCTCTTGCTAGTCTATATATATTAGAATCGTGCCTATTTATAAAAAAATATACTGCGTTATTTGAAGATCAGAATGATAAGAAAAATGCCAGATGTAAAAGAACCAGTAGTAAAAAGATTACTATTCCAACACAGCGGTTAACAATTCATAGCAAGAACGCATATTGCATGACTATTAAAATATACAACAATATATCCAATACAATTAAAAATAATAACATTACATGCAATAAATTTAAAAACGAACTATTCACCTGGTTATTAGATAAATGCTACTACACAACACAAGAGTTCTTTGATGATGTTATAGTTACCAGAAAATTCAAAAATATGTTTTAAATATTTATTTTATTCTGTTTGACATTCTTTTATTTTATTTTCTGTATCTACGTATTACAAATAAAATGACATAAATTATAATAATTGATTTGACATTGCTTTAATAATTATGATTTAATTAATATAACTTATTAAATATGATGATTTTGACATATTATAAATATTATTTTGATTTTATGGTGATTAAGACAGATTTTAACTTTTGACTTATGAGAGGTTTTGGTCATATGATATTATTATTATAATTATTGTTTAAGAGTTTTTAATTTGCGTGATCTTTATTTATATTGTAAATATTTCCTCGCCCTAGAGGCAGAAATTGTGACCTATATTGTATAACAACATTCTTTTATTAACAATTTCTTGGAAAATAAATAATTCTATTCTATTCTATTCTAAAAACGAATATCTGATAACCAATTAACGGCGGTACAATGTAATACAATTAACTAAGCCTAATAGTATCTATGTACTTAAAATCTAGACTCTAATATATAAGCTGATAAATAGGCCGTGCAGATGGGCGATTGTGCGTTATTTACGCTCGAGCATTATAGTCGGAGAGCCGGCACCAATTTGGGGTAAGCTTAAAAGTTAAAACTAGCCCTATACCTCCCCTATTCCAACATCGCAGAACAGCAGACTTGCCCAGTACGTAGCGTGCCTAAATCGCCACCATATATTTTTTCAAATTTTTTGGCTATACCCCAAGTATGCTTAAGAGCAACAACCAACATAGGACAAGTTTGCCTCAAACACATAAAAACGGGTGCCAGCTCTCGGTCTACTGTGTTACCACAAATTAGCGCGCACAGAGCCCGTGTTAGTGCGAACACAATAATTGCAGTGTCAATATTTTATTGTTGGTGTTTTTATTTATTGTTTGTTTGCGGTTACAGTCAGTCGGAGGTCCCGGTATTTTGCGATAGTGTGATATGGTCGCGAATTTGAGAATCAATAAATTAATACAACGGTAATAAAGAATCTACATAAGGGCTAACGCGCCCTTTATTATACAATGCAATTATAATTAAATACATTAAATACAGAACGCGTAATATTGTCATTTTATAGGTCATATGTTTTGTGTTCCTTAAGGAACCAAATACACAGTCAACGAACCAATAAGTAGGCTAAGATCACCAATGGGCACCCGCAACTCCAGGGCTGCAGTTACATATGCGTTGCCAGCACTAAAAAAAGTTAGGTTTATATATAAAAGTTAGGTCACTAGTCCATGACCGTCGACTTCAACATTTTGAAGATTTTGTAGAGAAATAGTTAAAATTTTAGTCAAATTTAAAAGGGGAATTATTTAGAAAATAAGTTTTATTTCATAATTTTTTGTGCACATTTACTTTGGAAGTCGGTTTAATTTTTTTTTTTAAATAATAATTATTATGGACATTTGTTAAATTATTATTAATACATTTTAAGAACGTTGAAAATAAACGTTCGAATGTATAATTGAATACACGTCAAGCCTCCATTAGGTATTGTATATAAGAGATGATGATGATGATGATTACTGTAAGTTACATAATAATAATATCTATGGATATTTTTACACCACGTCAATCTGGTCCCGTGGTAAGTTCTCGAAGAACTTGTGTTACAGGTACCAGACAACGGAAATATATTTAATACTTTTTATGTTATACATATATGTATTTAAGACTTTTGTTTTATAATACACATATTTAATACACATCCATGTCCCAGGAACACAGAAAACTTTTTGTTCCCTGGCGGGACTCGAACCCGCGACCTCCGGCTTGAACGCCAACACGCTAACCACTGCGCCACGGGGGTTGTCCTGGCATAATGGCATATGCTTGCAGTTTTTTAAACAATATCGAAATTTGCAAGCGCGTAACTTTAAAGACTAAGGAGTTCTATTCACTGCTTTTGGGTTCAGGGAATACCTTAGTGCAAAATCTTACTTTTTGATAGCATATGCTTGATTTACTTCAGAAAAAGTAAAAATCACTATATGTGTCTATATAAATCTCGAGTAGTTCCCTCGATTCCTCATGAACGCCATCATCAAGTCACCGCTTTGGTGACAACGAGACCAATTTCGGATTATACCCCATACATCAAAAAAGAAAATTTGAAAATCTGTCCATAAACGGCAGAGTAATGTTCAAAGATAACCGTGTTGGTGTAAAATACTATGAGAAGTATTTATTATATCATCATTATGTCATGATTTATGGTGTGATGATGCTGATTACTTTAATTGACATAGTGGCTTATGCTTGCAGTTCTTTAAACAACGCCGAAATTCCCAAACATGTATCTATAAGGAGTTAGGAGTTCAGTTCAGTTCTTTTGGATCCAGGAAATACCTTGGTGTAAAATCTCATTTTTGACAGCATATGCTTGGGTTACTTCAGAAAAAGTCGAAATACATATGTCCATATAAATTGAGGAGTTCGGGAACAGGACCAACTTCGGAGTATACCCTTTACATCAAAAAAAGAATTTTGAAACTCAGTCAACATACGGTGGAGTTATAGTTGAAATACAAAAAAAATATATATATTTTAATAAATGAAAACCGAAATTTCTCTCACAAATGTTTATTGAAAGGAACACAATTTCACAATATAGTTTTTAACAATGGTTTCACTTATTACAAAGAATATTACTAACTTATAGGCCGACAATTATAGGTATCTTAAACAACGGCGAAAATGCGGGAAAACAGTACACAGTATTAACAAATATCGTCTAGTCAGATCGGTAGTGCGCGGGGGTCTAGCGGGGGTCTAGCGGGGGTCTACCGGGGGCGAGTCGAACGCGAACCACACGGTTCGTGTGCCAATGCGTTGCTGGCCAACGGAGCGTTTGCACGGTGGTGCGGGCGAGAGGGCACGGTCAAACAAATATACAACAATATAATATACACCCGTATGATGTATATTGTAAGCCATTAAGGTCAAAAAAATACATGAGTTACTAACTAGCATGAGGTGGTATGGTATGACCTCTTGAACCAACAACAATAATAAATAATTATTCGGTTATGCACTCCAAACTTGTCATCAGGCATCAAAGCTAAAATCAGTTTTTCAGCAGATCGTTAACGCATTGTATGCTCCACCTGCGATCACAACGCAATAGGGCGATAGCGCACTTCGTCTCCACGTCGACGACGCATCTCAGTAATGCGGCATGTCATAGAAAAATATATGAAAAACGACGCAGCGACAACGCAACGCACTGAAGAAGTCTTGCTCTTATGCGTATTCGACACTTAGGCATGATTTATTGATTTCATAAAACCTATGAAAAATATTTCACAACTACAATTCCTGTAGGTATACCAGGTGCCATGTGGTGTACAGCGGGCACTGGGCACACTGCTCTGGTCGTGTTCTAGGCTTTATCGCGGCGCGTTGCCGCTGTCGCAACACCAGCTGTCGACCTTACTCCACTCACCTCACGGTGGTCGGTGGTCGGTGGATAGTCGATTATCTCGCCCTCAGCGTGTCCAGTCGGTCCAGTGCCCTACATAACTAGCACGAACTGGGCGCAGAATTTAGCAGCTAATTGATTGATTAATTTAATAAGCCAATTCGTCGTTAACGTACAAAATTAACATAATATTATGCGATAATTATTATTATTATTATATAATAAACATATTTTTTTAATATAAAATTAGAGGGCAAACGAGCAAACGGATCACCTGATGGAAAGCGATTACCGTCACTCATGGACACGCGCAACATCAGAGGAGTTGCAAGTGCGTTGCCGGCCTTTTAGGAGGGAATACGCTCCCTTCTTGAAGATTTGCAAGTCGTTATGGTCCGGAAATACCGCTGGTTACAGTTCGTTCCAGAGTTTTACTGTTGGCGGCAGAAAGCTTCGGGTAAAGCGCACGGTGGAGGACTGCCACTCAGCAAGGTGATGAGGATGATAAATATTTTTTCGCTTTAAACGGTTGCGAAAAGTTGCAGCAGGTATAAGTCCGAACAATTCAGTATTGCCAAATTACAGATTTTATATTCCGCTCAGAGATGTAAACACAGAGGACAACAGAACTCACAATGCTACCAATTTAAATTCACATATTCACCGTGCAATAGAGTATTAACAATGACAGTAATTTGGTCGAGTTCATCTAATAAGGTCTAGAGAAGGCTAGAAGACTGATGTTTTTATTTCAGAAATGAATAATACTCTTAAATATTAGTAACTTCTCAGAATGAACAGTCAATATTTTCAAAGGTAAAGCTTTGTATACAAAGATTCGCAAGTCTCGTGAAAACGCTCCATACTAAAGTCGTAACTAGCTGTAACGTCACGCCTACGGCCTAGGTAAAAGTGTATGAAGTATCAGGCCGCAGGAACATATTTGTAAATATCTCCGATATTAGTTTAAGTTCATAACTTAACCAAGTTATGAACTTAAACAATAAGTTAAATAAAGTTCATACTTACCATGTTGTGTGAATATTTTTGTTCATGATGTGAGTAAACCAATGATGTAAGTTTTGGTTACATACTAATTTAGCACAAAAAAAAAAACTTTTTGTACTTTTTAGATATATCTAATTACTAAACTACACATCAAATATTATATGTTTTTTTGACGTGATAACGTCTTATAAATCGATGGAGCCGGCTGCACACACGAAAAAACATGACTCATGCGTTACCTGTTACCCGTTATCGTTACCAAGTACCGTTACCATGTACCCAAATACCAGCGTTACCTCGCAATTCCTTTACCTCATTATTATTATTGTTATTGTTGTTGTTGTTGTTGACGTCATCACGTTCAACTATCGTCAGTAAACTGACTTTACAGACAACCGGTATGTTTTTTACATTTACCAAGTAGTAATGCCTCAATATTTCTGAGTATATTTCTGAAACTAAATATTTTATATGTAGTCGTCTACCCAATTCAATGTAAACATAAACAATAGTTTCTATTTGGTTGAAAAAATCTGAACGAACTATACATTAGAATAATCATACTTTGCGCGGAACATAAAGAAGACTGAAGAGAACTTTAAGTTTTCATAACATTGTGCTGGAAAATGCGACACATTGAAATTACTTTGGTTTGGCGTGGTTACGCGTCTCATACTAGATTTATTTATTTATTTTATTTTATTTATTATCCAAGACAACAATACAACAATTTTTTTGTTTTGTAGTCATCATCAGAAGCCCTACACTACAGCTTATATGTTGATGATTTAACAAAAAGTGTTAAAACCTCTAGAACACTGAGAGAAAAGTTAAGGAGTAAGATATGTACATTATGCACAACTATATGCAAATGATGCATCTATTAGATATAATCACAATCAATTGTTGAGTGTGTGAGAGTATGTGTGTGTGTATATCACCTAATATTTACAGATGTATCATAATATTAATAAAAATACTGTTTTATTCTATAAACAGCCGTTACCAAATATGGCGATCGTTATAATAATAATTATTACTTAATATACTTCCCCAATGTACGGCCACAGAAGCTTGCTACAGTATACCGGTGCGCAGTAGGTTATCGGAAAACTACTGCGGATTACGGCTGCCGCAGAAACTTGCTACAGTATGCCTGTGTGTAGTAGGTTATCGGAAAACTACTGCGGATTACGGCTACCGCAGAAGCTTTCTACAATACTGTAGCAACCGGTATACACCGGTGTGCAGTAGGTTATCGGAAAACTACTCCGGATTACGGCTACCGCAGAAGCTTGCTACAGTATGCCGGTGTGCAGTAGGTAATCGGAAAACTACTCCGAATTACGGCTGCCGCAGAAGCTTGTTACAGTATACCGGTGTGCAGAAAGTTATCGGAAAACTACTCGGGATTACGGCTGCCGCAGAAGCTTGCTACAGTATGCCGGTGTGCAGTAGGTTATCGGAAAACTACTGCGGATTACGGCTGCCGCAGAAACTTGCTACAGTATGCCTGTGTGTAGTAGGTTATCGGAAAACTACTGCGGATTACGGCTGCCGCAGAAGCTTTCTACAATACTGTAGCAAGCGGTATACACCGGTGTGCAGTAGGTTATCGGAAAACTACTCCGGATTACGGCTACCGCAGAAGCTTACTACAGTATGCCGGTGTGCAGTAGGTAATCGGAAAACTACTCCGAATTACGGCTGCCGCAGAAGCTTGTTACAGTATACCGGTGTGCAGAAAGTTATCGGAAAACTACTCCGGATTACGGCTGCCGCAGAAGCTTGCTACAGTATGCCGGTGTGCAGTAGGTTATCGGAAAACTACTGCGGATTACGGCTGCCGCAGAAGCTTGCTATAATACTGTAGCAAGCGGTATACACCGGTGGCAGTAGGTTATCGGAAAACTACTCCGGATTACGGCTGCCGCAGAAGCATGCTACAGTATGCCGGTATGCAGTAGGTTATCGGAAAATACTGCGGATTACAGCTGCCGAGGCGATTGCTTCTGTTATATTACACAGTATAATTATTTAATATACGCAATATTTTGTTCTATACAATCTCAAGTCTACACGTCACGGCGCGAGCGCAGAGCTGCGAAACTTTATCGCTTTAAGGTAATGTCTAATGTAATGTCTAATGTCTGTAATGTCTATTTTGTCAAATAAATGTTTTATTATTATTATTAATGTTATAAATTAGTATGGATGGAAACATTTACAAAATATAATTTTATTTATTTATTTATTTATACACTTTCTGCACAATGTACAATGGCGGACTTAATGCCATAGGACATTTTCTACCAGTCAACCATAGGGTGGTGACAGAGTCAAAATACCAAGGTGCTTTCCATCTAGAAAAATACAAAAATGTAACTTTATGAAAGGTCGTGTAAAACTAATGATAAAAATAGATACAATAATATTCGTAGCAAACTAGATAAATTTTACTAAAATAAACATAATACATATCAAACTAATTATACCTACATACTATACTATGATATACAAGTACATAAATGATTTATTAAACATAATATACATTAAACATATACCATACTACATAATTTTATAATTAATAGATGTGGCTTTCGAGTAGCGACTTTATTTACATGGGTGATGAAGCATATTGCAAATCCTGATGGAAATAATCATCATAATATGTGAATATTATATTGAAAAAATAACAATTATTTATCCCACGGCCTAATTACTAAAATTTTTGCCCTGCCTTTATTATTATTTAGCATAACATAATATTATATTATGCTAAAATAATTATTTTGTGAGATTTTGGATTTATATGGATTTTATAGATTCGTACCTGTAACCCTGTATAAGTAGGTTAAGATACAATTTTAAGTTTTGTTTTTCAATGGCATGCTGATATTTCCTATAAGCTCGTACTGTGGACTAGAATAGGGTAAACAAACATGTCACTCTCGAGTATCGAGTGTCATCGAGTGTCTCGTTCACTGGAGCGTCACTCGAGTTCGATATACACGTGTGTTACATCACTAGTCACTACCTGCGCCGGGGTTGGCAACTACTCCCGAATCTCCCATAATAATACTTGCAAATGCAGAAGACAAAAGGAGTACTGTGACAGCCCTGGCATATTGTATAGCGCCGTAATGCTAATATACGTTATTAAACATTGGTTCAATGTTACACCAGAGGTATGTAACGGAGCAGAGACCAAGGTGGAAAAAAGATTATAATAAGTAAATAAGTAGTTTTAGTCGGCACCACTCACCATTGCTTTGCAATTTCTGTGCAGATAAAGATTATAGTAATTACTCTGTTCAGACACAATTTAATCTGAACGTACATACATCTAAACAAAAAACAATTATGGACCATAATATCGTATGATACAATGACCCGCTATATTGATTTAATCTAAGACAACGACTCAATAATTTGGTCAAACTTATTCTTTTTGTTTACGTTAAGATTAAATTTAATCTGAACCGTACTCGGTCAGTATGTCGGATTCACACCGAAACGTTTCATATTATGCGACATGGTGCTGCATTTTTAGATAGCTAATATTGAACTTTATTCATTACACAAGAAGATACACGCTTCATTGTAAGAGTTCGAATGTCAAGTTGCACCGCGCTGCACGGCGCACGTGCAGTGTAGGACTGATGTCATTTGAAACGTGTATCTTTTTGTGTGAACGGTGTGAACTGACCCTAAAATTTCTTTTTAGCTCGATTGATAGCCTCAATAAAATTGCAAATATATTGCCATGTTTTATAGTGTCATCTAATGTGCCGATTGCAGAAGCGTCTGGTAACGAAACTTTGTTGCACCATCCGCATTTTGACACAATTTAAATTTAAATAAATTTAAATTGCAATTTTGATCAAACGAATTCTGGCGAAACTGACAGAGATGAGTGACAACTAATACATATGCGATAAATATTAATGAAATAAACAAAAATATTGAGAAACGTAACAATATTACGTGACAACAAACAGATACCGAGAATACATTACAATTTTTATGAAACTTTTATCCTGTAGGATTCAGTTAATTAAATCTTACAATAATCCAGTTTCGATGCAGTCTCGTTATGTTAAAACAGCAAAATGATTCTCATAAACGTCAAACCAATATCAAACGCGTTTTGATTGGTCCAAACTCCAAATCAAACGATATCAAGACGATTCATTTATAATTCATTGAAAGTAAATTTAAAGTATTAAATACGATAATTGGGGTTATGTGGCGGGGACAAATTGCTAATGTTTTCATAAATAATGCGGTTTTTCATTTGTTATTATTCATACCGCACTGCGTTGCGTTGTCGCAGCGTCGACGCTGCGTACTTTTTCATAGATTACAATTTACAGTATATACATTTATTACATTTGTTACATTAACAACTTTGTAGCTTGCTATACTTTTGCGACCATCTAGTAGACATTACAATTTGGCACGAAACTATTAGCAATTTCATAAACTGACATAAAATATAGATAACCATTATACGCACCATATATTGTTACTTTTATAACTAAACGTTCCTGTATCAGGTCTGCTGGAAGAAATTCCAATTTGTAATAAGTAGCGCCTTTGTACAAAACTGTTTTCTGTTTTCAAGTTGTCAATGTCAATGTTTTACTATGTGTACATAAATTATTAAATAAAAAAATAAATAACCAATATACTAATGAACTTTTATGATACGAGTAAATGTGTTGTACAACTGTTAATGAAGTATTTTTGCAAACTCATGCTGGACTTTTGTAATTATTACACATGTTTAATTACATTTACAAAACTGTTTTAATATATCATAAATAAGTAGAGACAAAATTTAATGCGATTTCTGAAATCGTGTCATCTTAGATTTTATCAGATAACCTCTTGCATAAAGGTTGCAGTTAGGAAAATAATTTTTTAGACATTAAATATTTATTATATTATAATTGTAACATTAGGTAATGGAATGAGTAGGCTGTGTCAGCGCTGAAAATGTATCCTACTACTATTATAAATGTGAAAGTTTGTGAGGATGGATAAATAGATGGATGTTTGTGACTCTTTCACGTAAAAACTACTAAACGGATCTTGATGAAATTTGTATGGTAAGAGTTTAGGATTTAGATTAAAATATAGTCTCTAGCTACATTTTATACCTAAAAAAATCTGTGTTACCGAATAAATGTGTGTTACTGTATTTACACGAGCGGAGCCGCGGGCATAAGCTAGTTGTTTATAAAAGTTTGACCATCGTAAAATATTTATAAATACAGACGCACTAAAGCGACTGCGCCGTCGATTATAGCGATGAAAAGTTTAAACTTTAAAGTTGATGTGGCCTGTGTGACTACATCATAGTATTATTCTATTCAATTTTACTAAATGACATCGCAATGTTCCACGAGCATTTAGACTAAGGAGTAAAATATACACAATCTTACGAAGCTGTTTCTGTTAGCATTTATCGTGATATTCTAACTGACTCCAGACTTTACACTAAGGAGTACAATATACACGATCTTACGAAGCTGTTCTTGTTAGCATTTATCGTGATATTCTAAATGACCCCAGACTTTACACTAAGGAGTACAATATACACAATCTTACGAAGCTGTTCTTGTTAGCATTTATCATGATGTTCTGACTCCAGACTTTACACTAAGGAGTACAATATACACAATCTTACGAAGCTTTCTTGTTACCATTTATCGTGATATTCTAACTGACTCCAGACTTTACACTAAGGAGTACAATATACACAATCTTACAAAGCTGTTCTTGTTAGCATTTATCGTGATATTATAACTGACTCCAGACTTTGCACTAAGGAGTACAATATACACAATCTTACAAAGCTGTTCTTGTTACAATTTATCGTGATATTCTAACTGACTCCAGACTTTACACTAAAGAGTACAATATACACGATCTTACGAAGCTGTTCTTGTTAGCATTTATCGTGATATTCTAACTGACTCCAGACTTTACACTAAGGAGTACAATATACACAATCTTACGAAGCTGTTCTTGTTAGCATTTATCGTGATATTCTAACTGACTCCAGACTTTACACTGAGGAGTACAATATACACAATCTTACAAAGCTGTTCTTGTTAGCATTTATCGTGATATTATAACTGACTCCAGACTTTGCACTAAGGAGTACAATATACACAATCTTACAAAGCTGTTCTTGTTACAATTTATCGTGATATTCTAACTGACTCCAGACTTTACACTAAGGAGTACAATATACACAATCTTACGAAGCTGTTCTTGTTAGAATTTATCGTGATATTATAACTGACTCCAGACTTTACACTAAGGAGTACAATATACACGATCTTACGAAGCTGTTCTTGTTAGCATTTATCGTGATATTATAACTGACTCCAGACTTTACACTAAGGAGTACAATATACACGATCTTACGAAGCTGTTCTTGTTAGCATTTATCGTGATATTCTAACTGACTCCAGACTTTACACTAAGGAGTACAATATACACAATCTTACGAAGCTGTTCTTGTTAGCATTTATCGTGATATTCTAACTGACTCCAGACTTTACACTGAGGAGTACAATATACACAATCTTACAAAGCTGTTCTTGTTAGCATTTATCGTGATATTATAACTGACTCCAGACTTTGCACTAAAGAGTACAATATACACGATCTTACGAAACTGTTCTTGTTAGCATTTATCGTGATATTCTAACTGACTCCAGACTTTACACTAAGGAGTACAATATACACAATCTTACGAAGCTGTTCTTGTTAGCATTTATCGTGATATTCTAACTGACTCCAGATTTTACACTAAAGAGTACAATATACACGATCTTACGAAACTGTTCTTGTTAGCATTTATCGTGATATTCTAACTGACTCCAGACTTTACACTAAGGAGTACAATATACACAATCTTACGAAGCTGTTCTTGTTAGAATTTATCGTGATATTATAACTGACTCCAGACTTTACACTAAGGAGTACAATATACACGATCTTACGAAGCTGTTCTTGTTAGCATTTATCGTGATATTCTAACTGACTCCAGACTTTACACTAAGGAGTACAATATACACGATCTTACGAAGCTGTTCTTGTTAGCATTTATCGTGATATTCTAACTGACTCCAGACTTTACACTAAGGAGTACAATATACACAATCTTACGAAGCTGTTCTTGTTAGCATTTATCGTGATATTCTAACTGACTCCAGACTTTACACTGAGGAGTACAATATACACAATCTTACAAAGCTGTTCTTGTTAGCATTTATCGTGATATTATAACTGACTCCAGACTTTGCACTAAGGAGTACAATATACACAATCTTACAAAGCTGTTCTTGTTACAATTTATCGTGATATTCTAACTGACTCCAGACTTTACACTAAAGAGTACAATATACACGATCTTACGAAGCTGTTCTTGTTAGCATTTATCGTGATATTCTAACTGACTCCAGACTTTACACTAAGGAGTACAATATACACAATCTTACGAAGCTGTTCTTGTTAGCATTTATCGTGATATTCTAACTGACTCCAGACTTTACACTAAAGAGTACAATATACACGATCTTACGAAACTGTTCTTGTTAGCATTTATCGTGATATTCTAACTGACTCCAGACTTTACATTAAGGAGTACAATATACACAATCTTACGAAGCTGTTCTTGTTAGAATTTATCGTGATATTATAACTGACTCCAGAATTTACACTAAGGAGTACAATATACACGATCTTACGAAGCTGTTCTTGTTAGCATTTATCGTGATATTCTAACTGACTCCAGACTTTACACTAAGGAGTACAATATACACAATCTAACGAAGCTGTTCTTGTTAGCATTTATCGTGATATTCTAACTGACTCCAGACTTTACACTAAGGAGTACAATATACACGATCTTACGAAGCTGTTCTTGTTATCATTTATCGTGATATTCTAACTGACTCCAGACTTTACACTAAGGAGTACAATATACACAATCTTACGAAGCTGTTCTTGTTAGCATTTATCGTGATATTCTAACTGACTCCAGACTTTACACTGAGGAGTACAATATACACAATCTTACGAAGCTGTTCTTGTTAGCATTTATCGTGATATTATAACTGACTCCAGACTTTGCACTAAGGAGTACAATATACACAATCTTACAAAGCTGTTCTTGTTAGAATTTATCGTGATATTCTAACTGACTCCAGACTTTACACTAAGGAGTACAATATACACAATCTTACGAAGCTGTTCTTGTTAGCATTTATCGTGATATTATAACTGACTCCAGACTTTACACTAAGGAGTACAATATACACAATCTTACGAAGCTGTTACTGTAAGCATTTATCGTGATATTTTAACTGACGTCGAACTTTGGAACATTGCAGAGTTAGAAAAGGCCGTTGTAAATGAATTATTAGATGAGATGCTTCGAATATCCGCAGGTCAGGGATCAACGATCAAATGAAAGTTGTTCGGACTCCAGCCCAGCTTAGTGCTCACACACCGGCACTAACGTCTAGACTAGTGTCTGATATAGGTACCTATATACTTGTTACTTACTAATCTATGATTCGATAACACGTAGTAGTATTAACAGTGTTACGTATGTGTTATGTAATTTGTTGATGGCATATAATTAGGTTTACATTTATTGATTCATTTCAATTAAGATTGTTGATTTCGAAATTAGGAAAGAGACCATCTATACTGTATATAATAATACTGCAAGTCTCTTCCCTATTTACGCTTGAACGTAAAACATATCTTCAGTCAAATATTAGATAAATCATTCTTTTCTTTATCTTAGATAGATATGTCAATCGATAGATTTCGTATTACGGCAAAGTTAATACTTGGATCATTTATATTTACAAATGAATTTCATTTCATAACTAGATAAAGATTTCACAATTGGATTAAGAATTAATTAAATTATCAATTTAGGGCGTTAAAGTTTCTTTATGCTGGAAATATTTTCAAGATTTTACCTTGTTCAACGTACTAGCCTTGTATTGCAATTTGCAAGTTATAATTTATGCAACAAAGTAAGTGTCGTATCTAGGGCGGCGGGCGACGGACTGTGGGCCTGCGAGGGCGGAGGGTGTGAGTCAGCGGTAAACACGCGGAGTCAGGAAATAGTTGCAATGTACTAGATAAAACAACCTTATTACTATTAAATTGAGATTTGGCTAATCGGTCTTGAAATAATTGTGGAAGTTCAGGGAAGGTTTAAACATATAAACATTGAATAAATTCCGAGGAAAACTAAAAACAACGATATAATTTCCCCACAGACAGATACAGATATTGACAGATAGTAGACAATAATTATTAATAAGTTATAGATGAAATCTCATGCAACCCCGCACTATGCCTGATGTATAAATGAATATTTTCACAGCATTTTACATGTAATAATGTTTTAACATAAATTATGTGCGGTGATTGCTAAATACAGGTGAATTACAACAGTCTTGCAACATCTCCTTTTGTCCTCGCAAATCTGCGCCTGCAAGTCATTACAATATCAATATCAACATAAAAATATATAATATCTAATATTTAAATATGATTTCATTAACGATTGCGCACCTTATGAATAAGATGGCCCCCTGCAAGGCTGCTTTTATGTACTTAAGTATGTTCTATGTACCTATTACTTCTGTTATATAGATCAAGTTACAACATTTCAAAATATTTTTTTGAAAAGAACAATATTCCCATCGTTTTGCTAAAAGCTGACCCCGTGCGAGTTTCTTACGCCGGTTCTTCTCGCCGGGCTAGTTTCCGAACCGGTGGGAGGCATTACGTAGGACAATCTAATAAACTACGTGTTATTTAATAAGATATTATATTATGGAAATAAAAATATGAGCATTTTACTATTAGCTAAGTACATAATTAAATACATAGCTCATTAAAGCACAATTTTAATAAGGACCCTATATATACATAGCTAATATTATGTAGTCTTGTAATATTAATAGTTAGAGGGCGCCCTGTGGTCGAAATTCACCCCATAATAATTAGTCAAATTTTGAAGTTTATGCATTATTTAAAAAAATATTATCTTTTTGCACACCGTCCTCCAAATTAACTTCAATTTAACGACCAAATTTCATACTCCTCCGGTTGCACAATTCTCGTGAAACTGTACTGAAAATTTTTGCCTCCCGTATTTATATAATAATATAGTAAAGAAACGACTGTTTTATATTATTCATCTTTAATAATCTGGTAGCATCATGAGGCCATATTCATCGTAATTGCCTGAATGTGATCGGCCGCGGCAGTGAGCCCGCGGCTAAGCAGCACTTAAACGGCAGTTAGTGGCTGGCAAGTGGTAATTACCGCCGCTATGCGATAGTGTGGTGACTACTGCTGTTTGTTGACCGTCTCCGAAGGCGCTGCGCTAATCTGATGTTGGTTAAGATAAAATATTTGGATATTATTTTTAATGAAAGGTGTAGTTATTTTAGTATTGGGATTGCCAACGAGTATTTATTATCTGCGATAGTCGATTATATTGTTATATTAAAATATTCACGATCTATTGATTTTGAGTAATATAAGTCGTTCTCAATTAGTAGTGAAATAGACTAAGAGAATTATATATATAATATTCAATTAATTTAATCTATATTATATTTATTTTAAATTAACACTGTGTAAAATTAAATGTGCTTACATATTATTAAAATATTATTTTCGTCAAATATGCATACAACAAGTAAATACAATAAATAATCTATGTATTTCGAATTTCATACTTAATTACTTTACCAAAGAATGTAAAATCCTTGGCAAAATAATACTACATGGATGGAATACTAAAATATCGCAAACGAAGCCGTAAGCATCTGTCTCACCAAACATCAATAGCAAAACCCATAAGATAAAATCCGTCTTTTCGTGTTTTTCTGAGGTTGTCACGTCTCCGGTGACCTTTTGGTATCATTTTTTACGCCGTTGGAATAACAACTTTATGGCACTCATAAGCATGTGGGATAAGGAACGATATGTTATGTTTCTTCTCTTACTCATAGCTGGGTATCCTTCGGCATCAGACGATCAATTATAGAATCAATACCAGCGGTGGATAGATAAAGCAATACAAGTGATAGTCTAGAAGTATAGTTGGAAAAAAATTCAATACTAATAAACCAGTATACTACAGAGGAACAGGAAAAGGAGAACAGTATGCTCATATTTATCATTATAACATCTTTGCATCACGCGGTCAATGATCAGCATATTGTATAACGCCGAATGTTGTTGCAACATAATATTATAATGTGCATTCGCTCGCGATGGTACCTTTCTCCTAGGTGGTCCTAGGGTGTCTCCGGGGGTCTCGGGGGGTGTTGGGGGTGTTGCATCACCCGAAGATCTCTCGCCCCCGTTCATCGCTACAATTGCATAAACTAATTGGGAGTTTTGGGTCATTTATAGCATCTATATCGTTGTTGCGTGATACTCAACAACCTAGATATTCTAGAGGCTGATAAGTTGCTATAGATGTGCGCACGTACGCATACTATTTACATCCGTGATATTGTCGCTCATGGACACTCATAATACCAGGAGAAATAGAAAAGCCTTATAGGTCTTCCAAATCCCCACGCCCTTAGGCCTTATCATTATCTGTAAAACACAACGTATACATTATTTCACGACGGTTTTCTGTAAGGCCGCAGCTCTAAGGCCATTCCTAGCGACGCAAGATTCTCACGAAACAATAAAAGTTTCCAGGGGTCACTTCTAGCCACTTTTACATTGACCCAGACATAATCAGATCACCAGGTTATGTTATAATATATTATAATTATTACATTTAAATAGCATTACGGAGATTCTATCGGACACTTTAAATCATATCAACGTTTTGTAACAACACAATGAAACAACTGCGTTTTAAATAATGTCTACAACCTTATAATTATAATACGTCTTTATATAATTGTAAAATATTTTGGACCAAGTTTTATGTACAGATTGAGCTTTAAAACATATTATGTTTTTAGATCCTATAGAAAATAACGTCATTTAACCCTGAGAATCTAAAGAATCTTTAAAAATTATCTCCGTCTTATTAATATTTGGTAACTTCGATACTTCGTAGTTTTTGTTTCTTACATAATTAAAAACTTTCTACTAATTTAAAAATGTAGTCGTGGAACGTGTGTGCTTATTATAAGGTAAATTATTTAATAAGATGCCCTTTTAGAGGGCTGCTTCTACGTACATTGTATGAAATATAAAAAAAAAGGATTACAATTACCACCGGTGCGGAACCCGGCGAGAAGAACCGGCGTAAGAAACTCGCGCGGGTGCCAGCTTTTAGTAAAAAGAATAGCCAAAATTGTTCTTTAAAAAAAAATGTATCAATGTATCATACAATACAACAAAAATAAATAAATATTAAATTACAACATCTACAATAGGTATATTACAGTACAGAAGTACATTGTTTAGTTAGTAAACTGAAATTGCCTCATAGGGTCATCTTATTCCCAGGGTGTGCTGTCCTCAGTGAAATCTTTAACTTTATATTATCCTTTGCCAGCCAATGCCAATTGGCAAAGCCTTTGCCTCACAAGATATGTCTTTTTACTACTTTTTTAAATTTATTTATTGACAAATGTTGACATTTTCTGGGAGTTTATTACAGAAACGTATACACTGACCTTTAAAAGAATTGCTTATTTTACTGAGTCTAGTCGCTGGTGCAGCCAGCTGGTGGTTATTCCTAGTATTTATGTTGTGTTGGTCACATTTTTTATCAAATTCATTACTATATTTTTTTACATACATAATATTATCAAAAATACTATTTCAGAGAGAGCATTATTTACCCCTTCATAGTCCGACTGCTGTCGCTTCACTTTAAAAATAAGTGAAGTATCGTCACCATATAACACTATCTAATCTATGAATTATATGGTTATTGTTGAGATAGCAACACAAATATTTCTTTATAATCTGTAGGATAGACTCCTTTTGTTATCTGTGGTTTATGAAAACTACTTCTTCCTTCCGGTAAAAAAATGGTTTTCTAGAATGATGTGCTAGGTATGTTAGAAATAAGTAAAAGTAATAAAAGTGAGTTGTTTCAAGTTAATGCAATTTAATTACAAGAACATTCTTCTAAAACACATATATTCCAATTGTTATGCACTTTACTCTACGTCCTTATGGCGACTGGCAAGCTATTAGGTAATCGGCGAAAATCTCCTTTGCCACAAACATTAAAACACATCCGGATTAACCACAGTCCACAGCCCTTGGGAAGATAAGAGTTACACATTTCCTCCGAGGCTTTTCGTTATCAGATAACAATCTATTGCATGTAATTAGTCGTTTACAAAGTTTGCCAACCTCATGCCGCTCATGTTGCGTAAAAACTGTTTAAGAATGCATTTCTGTTTCTAAATTCTAAACCATGTCGTGGAAACTAATGAAAATCCAGTAGATATAATCATAAGCCACAATCTGTCCAGATTGATTTAAAACAATAGTTCAATATATTTATTGTTGGTTTGGAACAGAGAAGACAACTTTAAACATAAGTGCACTGTGCACAATGCTTACAAATTAGCACCATAGGTAGCATTCCGCTCTTAGCGACTGCGACCGGGTCGGGTGACCCACTGCTTAGTATGAATTTATATAGAGCACTAAACAAATCTCGTGACCGCGTTGCGCGACCTGTGGGCGTGGTCAGATAATCTGATTCGTGGGTTCGCTGGTAGGCGTTGCGCATCGCGGTCGCTCGTTGCGGTCGCTAAGAACAAGATGATACCCTAAGACTGACTAATGATGGAATGTGACGCGCAGCTGACGAAACTAAAACAGCTTCAGTTTTAACGTGGTGACTGGTGTGGAAGCATAGATACCTACGTTATTTACTACTGATAATCCGTTCAGATCTAATTTAATCTGGACGTAAACAGAGAGACATAATGATGTACCCTGCCCCTTGTGACACTGTAATACTACCAATTTAAATGTCACTTATTAATGGTACAATCAATATATACAATGACTCATTAATTTCGTGGAATTTTATAAAAAAATTCACACCGTAACACCGTATTTTTACGCCGTTTTCGTGCTCGCCAGTGAGCGCCACTGTAGAGTGGGTGCATAATTATCAAAGCAGTGGTTGGTAGCGTATTGTCGCGTATGGCAAAATATTCACGAAATTATTTAATTTTCATTCGGAAACAAACTCCCGCCCACAAAAACAGCGACACCAGCGCATCTGGCGACGAATTCGCTCGCGGTAACCCTCATTGGATCTGAGCCTCTATATATATATATATATATATATATATATATATATATATATATATATATATATATGTATATATATATACTATAGAGTATATACTCTATAGTAGATACTGACACGAAACACTGCAGACAATTATATTATTAATATGTCGCAAGTCGCAACAGCGATCATTATGAAAACGGAGATATATTTTAGAGAATTTTTGATCGGGTGTGAAAACTAAGCCAAGGCGGGTTGGAGAAACTGCGAGACAATAAATGCTCATAATTATCGGGGCGGTCGTCACCCGCAGGGGGAAGGAGGAGAGGAATAGATCGTCATCATCATCAACGATCAGCGTCCCAACTACTCAGGCTCGGGTATCTCCTCAAAGTGAGGAAAGTGGGTAATCATGCTGCCGTTTAGAAGACATCACGTGATCCACGGATGTGTATAATACATATAAAGTAATCAAATTATATGACAGAAGGGTTTGTTACATACTGTTATATCCCGCTCCTGTATGCTAATATGCTCACCCTAGCTTTTCCATCTGCTGATACTGAATTTCTCCTGTCATCCTATATCCTAAGTCCGAGACTACTGGACACTCCGTTTCCATCTCCCGACCGCGCCAGTTGTTTCTATAATTACTATTTCGTTTTTCTATTTCATTACTATTTCAGTTTATGTAATAAATCTTTTTTTAAAAGGCAACTGTGGAGTGTTGTCTAACATTGGTGGCAGCGGCAAGGGATGTTTAAAAACGCATCCCCGGCACGTGTCAGTATATAAGTATTGTGAGAAATAAACTGTGAAAAGTTCGAGAGAAATAAACTGTGTTCCAGAACTATATACCAAGATAAAAGTATAATACCACAAGTTCGTGTTCCTGAAAAGACTCAATCTCAACCAAGTGTCCGCGAAATCCAAATAACCACAAATAATAAATAATTTCAAATTAAAATATCCGGTTAATAAAATCTAATAATAACTAATCAACATCATCGTGCATCCAGTCTACGTGCAGCACCTTATCATCGAGCCTGAGATCGAGTTACGCTCCGAGAAATGCACCAGACGCTTCTTATCGCTGCATTCCTGTGAGTTCTTTGTATTGTCTCTATATTGGTCATTGCATTTTAATTGTTAAAATATAATTGAACTTTAAAATACTTTTATAAATTCACACAATTGTTATTTTACTTAATTTTCAAAAAAAAAAGGCATCTAAAGATAGAAATCCAAGCCCAGTTAAATTCGAAAGCGTAGAAGCTAATGTCTCCGATGTGGAAGAGGAAGAGGAGGAATCTCAACCTTCTCAATCATTACAACCTTCAGGTCCTTCTACCAGATCTAAAAGGAAGGCCAAAGCAGACCCTCCAAGTAAATCAGAATTAGATTTGAACATATTATTAAAATTTATTAAGCCGTATGATGGTAGCCGAGATACACTAAATTCTTTTTTAGTTAATTGCAATAATGCATTTTATTTAGCATCCGAGTCACAGAAAGATATTTTACTGAAATTTATATTGTGTCAACTTCAAGGAAAAGCCGAAACGGCTTGTTCAATTAAAGAATTTTTGAATTGGCAACAGTTAAAAGAATTTATGAAAAATCAATTTAGTGAAAGGAAATACTATGCTCATTTACTCACAGACTTACAGAATTGCAAACAAAATCCTACAGAACCTGTAAGCCAATACGCTCTTAGGGTTGAATCATGCTTAGCACAATTATTAACAGAAATTGCCATTTCACATGGCCGTAAAAGCAGAGAAATGTTAGGCCGCACTGCGGCAATGGAAGAGTTAGCCCTTCATCATTTCCAAATGGGGCTATTGCCCCGTATATCTAATGTAGTGAGATGCAAGTCCCCCAAAACTCTAAACGAAGCAACAAACATCGCAATTTCGGAAGAGAAAATTCAACAATTCTTATATAAACAAAATCCCTAACTTAGATCACAATCCCCAACTTAGAACACAATCCCCAACTTAGATCACAATCCCCAACTTAGATCACAATCCCCGAAGCCTAGCTTTAACACCAATCGTCGCTATCAAAATCAATATTCACATTCCAATTACAATAATCGTTTTTCAAATTATAATAATCGTGTTAATAATAATAATAATCGCGTTTCAAATCCTACTAATGCAAATGCACCCCCGATTTGCCGATACTGCAAAAACGTGGGTCACACAATAGACGAGTGTAGAAAACGTGAGTACAATAATAATCGCGCTCAAAATTTTAATAAACCTTTTTAATAAATCAAAGGGTAAACTTTGCTTCCTACAATGTCGACGGGAATTTTAATGAACAAAACAATACCGAATAGGGTTGCGATACTGTCGACAATACATCAAAAAACTAAACATAGTCTCGTCCTAGTGTCGTGCGGGACAAATTACTACCAAAACCGACACTTTTCCAACTCAACGCACATGTGGTGCAATTCCTAATTCTAATAATTTTATACAACCCCGCGACAAGGGCAAGTTGTTTAATTTTTATATGCCAAATCAGGACGACAATGGCAACAATTTACCATCTTCTAAATCCACTGACTCCAAATCCACTGTATCATTACCTACCAATTCCAAATCCACTGTATCATTACCTACCAATTCTAAATCCACTGTTTCCAAATCCAATGTTTTTGAAATAGTTAATGATCCTACTAAGACACTCTTACCATATGCCCTCGTTGATTCCCCTGTTTCCGATTTTCCACTTAACTTATTAGTAGATTCAGGATCCTCTGTAAGCTTAATAAAAAAATCTTGTCTAACAATTATTCGAAACTCAAACACGAATTCATTAATTTAAAAGGAATTGATTCCTCAGTCGACTCTATACAAACCTTGGGTCATTTTAATCTAAAAATTAAGTTACCTAAATCCACTATTTCCTACCAATTTCATGTAATTGAAAAAATTCATTTACCCTATGACGGCGTAATAGGATCTGATATGCTAAATTCTCATAATTGCAAAATTGATTATGATAAAAATAGTTATTATTTTCTAAAACATCTCTCCCATTATATTTTCGTGAGCCTGCCTATATTAATCCAGCTAGGAGCGAAAGTGTAGTCGAATGTTCAGTCGTAAGTCCTGAAATCAAAGAAGGATTAGTTTTAGATCAATATATTTCGGACAGCTTGTTAATAGCGAATTGTTTAGTAAAAGTCAAATCAAATAATCGTATAAATATAACAATTGTTAACACATCCGAAGAAACAGCTACAATCCAGTGGAACCTAAATTTAAAATTGACAGCAATTGATTCGAAAGACTTCGACGACATCCCCTCTGTTCTTGTTAATAAGATAGAAAGAACACAACTTACAGATAGCCTAAGACGAACCAGACTAGTACTAGATGAACTTAGAGTATCACACCTTAATAACGAAGAAAAATCAGCTCTCTTCAACCTTTGTTCTAATTTTTCTGACATCTTCCATTTACCTGACAAAAACTTGACATACACTAACGCTCTGAAACACGAAATTAAAACGACTTCCGATATACCAATACACACTAAATCTTACCGATTCCCTGAAGTCCACAAAGCCGAAGTTCGCAGGCAAATAGACAAAATGCTGGAACAAAATATTATTGAACCTTCTGATTCTCCATGGTCCTCACCTATATGGGTAGTACCAAAAAAATTAGACGCATCCAACGAACAGAAATGGAGAGTCGTGATCGACTATCGCAAACACAACGACGTAACATTAGGAGATACCTACCCACTTCCGCAAATTACAGAAATACTTGACCAACTTGGTAATAGCAAATATTTTTCTACACTAGATTTAGCATCCGGGTTCCACCAAATTCCCTTAAATGAGTCTGATAAGTCAAAAACTGCTTTCAACGTCCCAGAAGGACACTACCAGTTTTTTAGAATGCCTTTCGGGCTTAAAAACGCCCCAGCCACTTTCCAGAGGCTTATGAAAACAGCCTTATCCGGACTTCAGGGTATCCGTTGTTATGTATTTCTTGATGACGTAGTAACCTATTCTTATGACCTAGACTCACATATTTTGAATTTTACTTCTATTTTTCAAAGACTGCGCAAATTTAACCTAAAACTACAACCAAACAAATGTGAATTCTTGAGAGGAGAGGTAGGCTACTTAGGACATGTAACAACTGAAAAAAGCGTTAAACCAAATCCTGACAAAGTCAAAGCTGTTACAAATTTTCCTATTCCCAAGTGCCCTAAAGACATAAAATCATTCTTAGGGTTAGTTTCCTATTATCGCCGATTCATCCCTGAATTCTCTACTATTTCCAAGCCTCTTACTAATTTACTAAAAAAGAATGCTCCATTTAACTGGGAGAACCAACAACAACTAGCCTTTGAGATATGAAAGTCCAAACTAACAACCGCTCCTCTTCTAGCTTATCCTGCTAGCACACAACCTTTTATACTTACTTATGATGCGTCAAATTATGCGGTAGGTGCTAGTGTAATCATTTAGACCTTACCTTTACGGGCGTAAATTTCAAATAGTCACAGACCATAGACCATTAAAATGGTTATTTAATCACAAAGATTCTAGTAGTAAACTGCAAAGATGGAGGTTAAAATTAGAAGAATTTGAATATGAAATTATTTACAGAAAAGGCAAACTTAATTCAGCGGCTGACGCACTCTGAAGGTACCCAGTTAATCCAATATATCCTGAGAATACAGAACTTACCAATCCTAATAATGATTCCCAACTATTATCCACTCCACCGAATCCAACATCACCTGCTAACGCTAATAACGCACCTGACTTATCTATGTCTCCAATTGATTTTAATATTGATGTCCCAGTATTCCAACATGACATACTTGATTACTTACCTATGACTGATCACGAACTTCCCGTTATTGAAGAAGAAGTTGTTCAGCCAGTAGTACGAGTAGACACTGAAAATCCTAATTATGAAAACATAATACCTACTTACCTTGAACCAAGAACTTCAGCACAACCAAAACCTTCTATATCCAACGACTTACCTGTTGAAAATCCTATTCCTCGCAATGATTCTAATGATGAAAATATATCTACTTACCCTGAACCAGGATCTTCAGTGCCATCGAAATCTCCTATATCTAACTTACCTGTAGCCGACGAAAATTATTCTAAATTCCTAAAATCTCTTACTAGATCTTATAATACCATAATCAATGAACACAATGAAACTCTTCTAAAGTCATGGCAAAAATTATTAATTGTACCTACTTCAATAGAATTAGACTTGTCTGTACCATATGTGCAAGATTTATTAACTAATTGTTCAAATCCTATTGTCGAAGAATTTCTGAAAATGGAAAGAGAATTGTATACTTTTAACCCTTTAGTTATTGAAGATAAAATTTACCTCTTTTTATATTTTAAAGTGAATCATTTCGATGAATGTACTTACCCAGACTTATTCAAAGCTCTGAAGTATACACGTGATTAGATAATTATGTCATACCCACATCACATCAAGTCGCTGTAACTGACTTTAAAAGTCCCTTTGATAAGTTCTCTTTTGTTAAAATATATAATATGTTAGGATATCTTTTCGATTCCACAAATATTCAATTACACATATATCATAATAGCATTATGTATCCGTCGTTAAGCGAAATAAAAAAGATGTTAAAAGATAATCACGATTGACCAATTGCCGGTCATTTAGGATCAAACAGGATGTATAATAGAATCAAAGAAAAGTATTATTGGAAACGCATGCGCGCAGATGTCGAAAACTACGTTAAATCGTGTACTCTTTGTCAGGAAAACAAAGCTTTTAGACAAATAAATAGAGCGCCAATGCAAATAACTACTACTTCAACTGCACCATTTCAGCGAATATCAATTGATATTGTAGGTCCATTACCGGAATCGGGTACCGCTAAAATCAGGTTTATAATGACCTTACAAGACGACCTTACAAAATATTCAGTAGCATATCCTGTTATAACAACAACAACTGAAGAGACAAGTGAATGTCTAGTTCACTTTATTTCACTATTCGGATTTCCAAAAACAATACTTACGGATCAGGGCACAAATTTTACGGCCGATTTATTTAAAAAGACTTGCAGTTTCCTAAAAATAAAACAAATCTGGTCTACACCTTACCATCCTCAGACTCAGGGAGCACTTGAGCGAAGTCACTCGACACTCAAGGAGTATCTCAAATCATTCGTAAACGATAATCAAGATCAACAACATCGATTAAAGCATGCCCGTGATAAAGCAATAGAAAATATTATCCATTCAAAACAAAATTCTAAAATTTACTATGACAACAAAACAAGACCTATGACCTATAAGATTGGTGATTTAGTTTATTTAAAAAACCATTTGCAGCTAAGAAAGGCCTTATCCCCTCAATGGAAAGGCCCTTACAAAATCGTCAAAGTTCATGGTTACAATACTGTGTCCCTGCAAATAAATCGTAGATATGTTAAGCATCACGTTGATCAAATTAAACATGCGTCAATTCAACATATAGGATAAAGTTAGATGTAAATTAAGTTAGAGATACCTGAACAATATAAATTTAAGGGAAATGTCTTTCTATTTCAGCACCTCCGCCTTAGCGGCCCAGGACTATGTTCAACAAATTAATTCAAGTCCGGGAAGTTATTTTGATCCGATCGGTAGATTAAAAATATGTTCAACCTTTCTAGATATTGTTACTCCTATAGATATATCACATTTCCAATCGCATATAATTAATATGAATTCCATTCTTGGAACATTGCGATTTTTATGTAACAAAGTAGAAATAGAATCCGACGATAGTTTAGAATGTAATAATGTATTGCAACCACTTACCGTTAGATATAATGATTTTGTGTATGAATATAATTCTATATCACACATAATAGATCACAGATTCCGTAGATCTGCATGGTTTGGTGGAGTAGGATCCGCTTTCAAAACAATTTTCGGTACTCTTGACGAAAACGATGCTATTATGTATGATGAAGCAATTCAAGATATTCAATCAAATATAAAAGCGTTGGCTTCATTAATTAAAGATAATATTTTAATAACAACAACAACTTTATCAAATATAAATGTAACATTAAATGAAATTAAAGTTAATGAAGGCAACCTTAATATAGCTATCGACAACCACTCTAATAAAATAAATAATATTTCTACTATTTCTAAAGACTTAATAAATAAAACTAATATGATAACAGTATTAAATAGTCTACAAGTAAATGTTATTACTTTATCTTTTCAATTAGAGGATATAGTCAATACCATAATGTTTAGTAGTCAAAGCATACTACATCCAGCTATATTACCGCCTAACTATCTATACAAAGAGCTTGTCGATAACTTCCGTCACTTACCTGCTGATGTAAAATTACCTGTAAATTTAGAATTAAGTGAAATTTTTACCCTAATCAATATTTCTCGGGTATTTAGCTATAGTATTAATGGTAAAGTAGTATTTGTTTTAAGAATTCCCCTTGTATCTCCAAAAGAATGCAATTTATATCATAATATTGCTCTTCCCACACCACATAATGTATCCAAATCTTATTATTTTACTTATGTTGTACCAAATACTAAATACATATATTGCAATGACCAATGATAAAACGTCATATTGTAACTTAGACTCACTACAGGAATGTAGGGCGATGAATTCACAAACTTACATCTGCGACGTGACAACAGTATTTTCGACCAGTGAACATCCGAGTTGTGAAAGTGAACTATTAGTGAATATCATAAGTGCTCTACCAGTGCAGTGTAAAACAGATAGTGTTCATGGCAAAATTGATATTTGGAAATCCATTTCAAACAATAGGTGGATATCCACATATAGTAAAGTATTAATGGAATGTCGCAACAAAACAAATATTGATTTAAATGTAATAGGTACAGGAATACTTTATGTGCCCAGTAATTGTTTAGCTTACAGTAAGAATACTAAATTAGTTATAAGTCCAAAATAATGGAATTTAAAATAAGTAAGATAGTATCTAATATTAATATTATAAATGACTCTTGTTGTAATTTTAATGGATTAAATAATGAAATAAATAATGAGGCTCATACAGATTTGAAAGGTTTCGATTTGGACATAATTAGTAATGAACATAAATTAAAATTAAAATCTTTATCAAAAGAAGCCGATAAAATTATAAATGAACATAGTTTTATACAGTATAAAACTCATTATTCCACTACTTTAATAATAATTTCTTGTGCTATTGTTTTATTATGCATTTATAAATGTTTTATCTTAATAAAGAGACACAACTGCTGTCTTCGCATCCTTCCAAGATTTTCCCAAACTCTTTCTGTAAATCCATCTCCAACCCAAGATACACCTTCTTCTCCTTCTTCTATTCCTCTTCAAGACTTAGCTAAAGGCAAAATTAACACTAAACCTGTTCCTACACCTAACCTTAGAGTAAATGTCTAACTGCCTTAATTCCGTTTTCCATAAACTTCGTCCCCGAAGTTTAGTCTACCCCCGGGAGGTGTTATATCGCGCTCCTGTATGTTAATATGCTCACCCTAGCTTTTCCATCTGCTGATACTGCATTTCTCCTGTCATCCTATATCCTAATTCCGAGACTACTGGACACTCCGTTTCCATCTCCCGACCGCGGCAGTTGTTTCTATAATTACTATTTCGTTTTTTTATTTCATTACTATTTCAGTTTGTGTAATAAATCTTTTTTAAAAAGGCAACTGTGGAGTGTTGTCTAACAATACGTTTATGAGCGAGTTGGTATCCTACTACTGTTATAAATGTGAAAGTTTGTGAGGATGGATGGATGTATGGTTGGATGGACGGATGTTTGTTACTCTTTCACGCAAAAACCAATGAACGGATTTTGATGAAATTTGGTAGTAGTTTTGTTAGGTTCATCCCGAAAAAGTAGTCTTCCCGTGGGATACTGTACTTACGCGTAACTAGTATATACTCTATAGTAGATACTGACACGAAATACTGCAGACAATTATATTATTAATATGTCGCAAGTCGCAACAGCGATCATTATGAAAACGGAGATATATTTTAGAGAATTTTTGATCGGTTGTGAAAACTAAGCCAAGGCGGGTCGGAGAAACGGCGAGACAATGAACGTTCATAATTAGCGGGACGGTCGTCACCCGCAGGGGGGAGGAAGAGGGGAATAGATCGTCATCATCATCACTGATCAGCGTCCCAACTACTTAGGCTCGGGTATCTCCTCAAAGTGAGGAAAAGTGGGTAATCATGCTACCGTTTAGAAGACATCACGTGATCCACGGATGTGTATAATATAAAGTAATCAAATTAAATGACAGACGGGTTTGTTACATACGTTTATGAGCGAGTTGGTATCCTACTGCTGTTATAAATGTGAAAGTTTGTGAGGATGGATGGATGTATGGTTGGATGGATGGATGTTTGTTACTCTTTCACGCAAAACCAATGAACGGATTTTGATGAAATTTGGTAGTAGTTTGGTTAGGTTCTGGATTAAAACATTTTTCAACCCGAAAAAGTAGAGTCTTCACGTGGGTTACTGTACTTACGCGGGCGGAACCGCGGGTTAAAGCTAGTAATAAATATTGTGACAAAGGGCGTTTGTGCACTACACGGAATTTGCCTGTCCGGCCGCAGCAGTTCAATTTTCTAGTTATAACGCTCTAATTTTAACAATCAATGTCTAAGAAATATAGGTCATTCAGGGCATGATAATGATAGTTTAGTTATCTGTTCAGAGTTGAGGGCAGATACTGAATCCTCAAAATATTACAATAAGATACCTACACCTATCTCAGATGCCGGCTTGATTAATATCTACTGTGATGAAATAGGTTATGGAGTAGGCGTATACCTAAATAATTTGTGTACAGGACAAGTAACTAGCACATGTTTGCTCGGGGCATCTTATGATCAAATAGTTAGCCGGGCAGTTAATGCTACTTATTGCCCTAATACAACTATAGTTATATTAGCGGGGAGAAGAGGAAAGATAAACAAAAAACAGATGACAGATTATATAGATACTTTGAGTAACAAAAAAGTGTTAAAAGACTTATTTTGTTTACCTTTCCTTACATTAAAAAACTGCCACACGAGAGTAACGAAAAGTGTATTATGTTTAAGTTAAACAGCCCACTGTGTAGTGCCACAAATCAAAACTATATAGTTCTAAGTAACACTCAACCACAAATAGATGTGGTTGACATTAATAATATCTTAAGTTTTCGATTTAATAATCTAGCATATGATAAGTATTTCTTATTACAGTTTTTTACTAGACGCATAGCTAAATGGCTATTTAATTTTTTAGTTATAAGCTAAGCCAAGGAATTGGCTAAGCCGACCATTGCTTCTATTGAAAAGTGTATAGTGTGTGTGTATAGTTATTCTGATAAATATACAGTTAATAGCTTGGAACATGTTCCAAATAATTTAAATTAGTTTCTAAGACAACAGAGGCCCACTCTAGGAATGTCATAAACAGTAATATAAATTATTCAAATGAATTAGCTATCTTACCTACCAAAAGTGTTAGCAAAAATTGTAATTTTACTGTAAGCCTGGTGCACAAAAATTTGCAAGGAATGGTAGGTAAAGAATTAGAGATTAAGGTGTTTCTTAATAAATATAACATGCATGATATAATGAGTATATCGGATCATTCGTTTAGAAAATCTAAATTAATATTTAACTTTTGTGGTCACCAAGTTGCTAATTCGTTCAGTCGAGAGAATACCATTAGAGGTGGCTCTTTAATATTGACTATTAAAAAATTTAAATCTAAAGAACGAAAAGATATTGTAAGGCTCTCTACCGAACGAATAATTGAGGTAGCCTGTATTGAGTTGAGCCACCTTATTATAAGCGTATACAGGCCTCCATCAGGTTCATACGATTCCATTGAACAAATCATGAAACATATGTTGACAAAAATAAGTGCAACTAACAAAAGATTTTTGTATGTGGTGATTTCAATTATTGTTAAAATCGTATTACCAATTAATTTATTTTATGAACCGACAAGAGTATGTGATATAACAGCTCATTGTATTGATAATATTTTCACCATTATTGCTCTGTATAGAAAGAAATAATAAATGTGCTTAGCTCTGATCACTCTGGACAGTTTGCTTCATTTAATATTGATTGTAAAAATAACCCTCAGGAAAAGCTTGTGTATATTCCTGTGAATACAAAACAACAGTATTGAGAAATTTAGAGGTAAATTAGTTTCAAATATTCAACTGTTGGATGGGTTAAATAGCTCAGGTGAATCATTTAATAAACTATTTAAAATAATTAGAACCCACTTTAACTCTATATTTACCTCTAAAACGGTCTATTTAAATAATAGAAAAAGTAATTTTAAAAACTGGAACCACTGCAGGAATAATAGTAAGTAGAGAAAGATTGTATGATTTGTACAACGAAAAGATATTTAATAGGAGTGAATATTTTATGCTATATGTCAAGAAATATTTAAACAAAAAATTCAGTCAAGCAGCGAAGGCACTTCACATAAATGGAAAAATAATGAACTCTAAAAATAAAGTGAAAACCACAACCACAAGTTAATATTTTTTTGAAAAGAACAATTTTCCTATCGTTTTGCTAAAAAGCCCTGTGCGAGTTTCTTACGCCGGTTGTTCTCGCCGGGCTAGTTTCCAAACCAGTGGTAAGCATTATGTAGATCGACGTTCAGAAAGTGTATAAAAATACCAATTTTGAATAAAAAAAATTTACTTTTAACTTGACTTTTTGACTTGTCAACAAGTCATTGTTGAAAAGTGGAAATTCCGTGTAGTGTCATGTGTCAATGCAACGACCGTTGGTGGGTAAGGAAGTAGGAACCAAGGTTCGTGACTATACCAAAATAACAGATGACATGTGACCACTTGGTATGTATTTAAACTTGCGACTAATCATTAAAATTTTTGGGTGTGAAAATACCGACTAGGAATACTGTATTTTCTTGGTTCTTGCTAAGTATAACCGCGAATTTTTTTCCGACTTTTGGTATTTGGAAAAGTATCGAGGTCGAATATAGAGCCAGCTGCCAGGCTCTACAGCGCGCCCTTAACATTCGAACTTGCTTGTTAATGTATCATTATAAAATACTTCGGAGGACTCCAGCCGTCAACCTTTGCCAACACTTAAATCTGAACTTCGTCACTGCGGTCAGTTGGTCAATGTCTGCCTTACGCTAAGGGCAATTCATACTGGCGCGGAGACCAAGCGCAGCGAGCGTAACGCACATATTCCTCCTGAGATAAAAAAGAATCGTGGGTCGTGCAAAGACGCGATGCCTTGCTATATTTTATCTCAGTAGGAATATGTGCATTACGTTGTTGACATAAGGCTGAATTTGTTTTTCGCCGCGCTTCAATTCTGAGCATGTATGAATTGGCCCTAAATGTTTCGTGGAAGTTCCAAACATCTGTGGTCTGCCATTCAAGCCTTTTTCAGCATATTATATTTGCTCAACATTACAATAACATTGTTACTGGGTATTACAGTTTAGGCGCTGTGACAGTAGAGCTGGTAGAATTTACAGTATGAATGTTGCTAGAGCTACCTAGTGCTCAAACGTATTAATCTGTATAGATCGATAAGTGCACAGGGCCTAGCAGGAACAATTGACAGCAACGTTATCGTAATCGAATGAAATTTGTATGAATATCATGACAGCGCCTATACAAATTTCATTCGATAAAGTATTCACTATTACGTTGCTGTCAATTGTTCCTGCTAGGCCCCCAGAAAATGGTCCAGTTTTAAATATACTGGATAAAAACTAAACGGATCGACAACTGTTCAAAATATTAGGCAGCAAAAAATAGACTGGACAAAAACTGTACGAATCGACATACGCACAGGAAACTGGGGTCCTAGCAGGAACAATTGTGAGGAACGTAATCGTAACTTTTTCGAATGAAATTTGAATAGGCGCTGTCATGATTTTCATACAATTATTATTCGATAACGTTACTATTACATTAGTGTCAATTGTTCCTGCTAGGACCCCTGAGCAGTTAAAAAATTCTGATCAAATGAGTGAAGCTAAAAAAGACTGTACATAAACAGATATAAATAATAATATGATTGTTTAGTGTCTACATAATATTATAAAAGCAGGCAATTCAGAAATACTGTCAATAATGCAACGCAAAAAATTATATTAAACTGCAAATAAGTACCAGTTTTTTTTTCTAAGGTTCACAGCCTGGCTGTATCACAGTACAAGATAAACAAATATGAATTACTTTTTTCTACTTTTCTACTACGATTAGTCGAAGTGTACAACCTTCTAGAGTGAACACAGCGCATTCGCTATAGGTATTACGTTCTGAAAAAGAATTAAAAATAAATAAATTATAATTATAAGAAGAACAATATTGGATTTAAAATAATTTTAGTAATTTTTTGTTGTTTGATCAAATTATCTACACTTTCGTAACAAAATACTTGAGTAAAGTCTCAGTGCTCAGCGGCTGAATCGTGCGTTTCCCACACAACAATAGGTGACAAGTGTGGCCATTTTGTCAGTTAGCTATTTAGTTAACTAATTAAATTAACAAATTACTAGATAAGTGGGGACAAATTAATTTATAATTCTTTTGTTTTATAATATACGGTATGTTTTGTAAGTAACATTTAGCGAGCGCTGTATGAAATACATTATGAGTATAATAATATAATATTAACATATAATTATAGTGAACAATTAAGTATAATAATTATTGTAATAGACTAGCTGTCTCGGTAAATCTAAATCAATTGTTTGCAATTCAATTCAATCTAAACCATTCTCGAATCTTCTTGAACACGCGCAGAAAAATTTATATAAGTATATACAAAGATAGCACATTAAATAATTTGAAATTGCTAACAACTAATAACACAGGATTGTGTCAATAGTTTGTTATCTATTATTATAACTACATTAAATGGACTCTGCACACAATAGAACTTTTCAGCCATTCCTTATTCACTTATTTTCAACCTGATTCTTTGTAGGTAGCAGGTGACTGTGAAAATCTACATTAGTGTTATGAGTTATGCTTATGACTCTAGCTCGCCGCTCGAACATTCACAATTTCGTAACAAGATTACGATGATAACATATTATTTTGTATCAATAAATATGCAAAGGTGTTTTTAAATATTGACCTCTGAGCTTATATTTTATATTAGTTGCAGAATTCACGAAACCTTTATGACTTAAAAATACGAGTCTTAGACATTGATTAATAAACGCAGCGATACAATATAGAAGGTATATTCTATATTGTATCGCTGCGCACATGCTACAAACAAAAAAGCTACCAATCGCTCAAACGCATTTCAGATTGTTCATGGGAAATATCGAGTCGAGTTTTCTGGACCGTAAGTCATCAACAGATTTGCATGACTAAAACGGATGCATGGTATATTGTGTCAGAGTGTAGTTTTTGAATTATTTTGTTTAAGAAAATCATCTGCCAGGCCATCAGCCAGAACACAGGAAAAAAATTTAAAAAATTGTCACTGTACCGTGCTTGAAAATTTCCAGAAAAAAAACAGCCCAAAGTCAACTGATGTGGAGTGGGGCTCATCGTTGGCTGAGGTGTGAGGTAAGGTCAAACAAATAAAAAAAACGAGCGAGCCTTACAGTAGTCGCATAAGAAGTGTAACATTTTATGAAAATATTCCAAAAAAACACAATGTTTAGTACGATTTTCTAATATGATAAAAAATACGGAAACTTTCTCATTAAGCAGTGACAAAAATTAACGTCAAAATTTAAAAAAGCTTAATACTGAAATATTTTATTCGAATCTGACGGCAAACTCTATCACCGCGCGCTTATTGGTCAATTCAAATAGCGCGCGCTTCCGTGACTTCCTGTTACACACTTCCGTCCCATTTCACGAAATTACTCCCACAAATTTCACGAAAGCGAGAGGAAAGAAGTTAAACATCAAAAAATGGGATTCGGATTAGATTGAAAATTTATCACATTATCGCATTATAGTTTGTGTAATATAATAGAGTATAATTAATTAAAAAATCGTCAGCTAGCTTATAATATAAGCTAGCTGACGATTTTTTATTATATCGGAGCTATGTCGTTGTTAGCTGCAATCAAACATAAGGAAAATTGTTTCAACTTACTTTAAAACCTATCCACCGATTACGTTCAAAATGTTTTTTCTAAAGAGTATTTAGCATAACCTATCAGCATGGAAAGTTACACGTTCCCCTTTATAGTTTTGAAACACCAAAGTACGGGGTGTAATTATAAATTACTCTGGAGGCCGATTACTCGAAAATGGCTTATGATATAAATAAAATCATGTATGAAACCTCACCTTAGTAACTAGACGATACCCCACGATCACGTCACGATAGGGTACAATGAAAAAAACACAGGCTAAACCCTAAAAGATCTATACATTTTTGCGCGAGATAATATTATTACATCAGCTGCTTCTTCTAACAAAAACATTTAATCAACGGTATTTAGCTGTCTTGCTGACTGTAAATTATTGTAAATATCAATTATACAATTGTATGATAGACTCGATGATAATGACCTAGCGCTAGGCAGGATCTAGCTTTTTTTTTATCTTTTACTTTAACTTTTATATCCCCTATTTTATCCTCCTGGGTAAAATAGGGGATAAAAGTTTGTATGAAACTTTTTATTCCTTGGACATACTATTTGAATGAAATTTACTTTGAATAGTAGGGAAAAATAATTAGTTACATATTTCAGCGTTTTCCAATATTCATCCCCTAAGATTGTAAAATAGGTGATGAAAGTTTTAAATTATTATGAAAAAACGATATGCGTTTAAAAATCAATTTCACGCGGGCGAAGCCGCGGGAAAATGCTAGTACCTACACAAAATAATAAGAAAAACATAATGAGGTATCTAGGAGTATAAAAAGATAGACAAAATTTATATTGTTATGAATTTTATATCATGATAAGGGGGTAGAAAATAATTGGGGTCGGGGCCAACAATTAGTTGTTTTACCGTATATATATATATCATCAGTGTGTGTAAGCAAACTCCTTTGAAACGACATAACCGATTTTTATTAAATCTGTGTAAATTCTGCTAATTGAGCATAAACTATGGTTTACACCAACGAGTGCTAATTTAGTCGGCGGAATAACGTTTGCTGCGTCAGCTAGTTCTTTCCACAATTTACATAATAATAATATATATGCCCCATGGTAAGTTCTCGAAGAACTTGTGTTACGGGTACCAACTACGGGTTACGGGGACAACGGGTATATTTAATACTTTTATATATAATATTATACATATAATTAAGATTTTATGATATTATACACATATTTAATACACATCTATGATTCAGGAACACGGAAAAACTTTTTGTTCCTTCGGCGCGACCCGCGACCCCCGGCTTGAGCACCAACACGTTCAACCACTGAGCCACAGAGGTCGTCAAATCATGATGAACATGATGTAAATCAGTAATTCTCAAAGTGGTCCAGGTGGACCCCCAGGGGTCCACGGAGACTAGACGGGGGTCTACGTTGGATGTGACAAAAAATGGGGGTCTACAATCGTACGCAGGGGTGCATGAAAAATAATTTGGTTTCGATAGTGAAGAACTAAAATGTTGGCTTGTTTTTTTTTTATTTTATTAAATACGTTTATTAAATTTATTAAATACTACGTTGGATGTGACAAAAAATGGGGGTCTACAATCGTACGCAGGGGTGCATGAAAAATAATTTGGTTTCGATAGTGAAGAACTAAAATGTTGGCTTGTTTTTTTTTTTTTTTTTATTAAATAAGGGGGCAAACGAGCAAACGGGTCACCTGATGGTAAGCAACTACCGTCGCCCATGGACACTCGCAACATCAGAGGAGCTGCAGGTGCGTTGCCGACCTTTTAAGAGGGAATACGCTCTCTTCTTGAAGGTTTGCAGGTCGTATAGGTCCAGAAATACTGCTGGTAACAGTTCGTTCCAGAGTTTTACAGTGCGCGGCAGAAAGTTACGCGAAAAGCGCACGGTGGAAGACTGCCACTCATCAAGGTGATGAGGATGGTATGTTTTTCGCTTGGGACGATGGCGAAAATTTGCAGGTGGTATGATTCCGAACAATTCATCAGAGCACTCCCCGTGATATAACCGATAGAGGATGCAGAGTGAAGCTACATCTCGGCGTAATTCCAAGGGGTCCAGGCTGTTTGAAACACTATGGCAGTCAACAATTCGAGCGGCCCTTCGTTGGATACGATCCAGAGGGAGCAGTTGGTATTTTGGCGCCCCTGCCCAGAGATGAGAACAATATTCCATATGAGGCCGAACCTGTGCCTTGTAGAGTTGTAGGCGTTGGTCCGGACTGAAGTACTGTCTCGCTCTGTTAAGAACACCAAGCTTCTTCGAGGCTAACTTGGCCTTACCCTCTAGATGATATCGGAACTGGACTTCGATCGATATGTTGACGCCAAGTATCTCAATGCTAGGGGAGATGGTTAAAGATGTGCCCTCGAATCGAGGATATACGACCATTGGAGACTTTTTAGTGGTGAACGCGCAGACTTGTGTCTTGGCGGGGTTGAATTTGACTAAGTTACGTCTACCCCATTCAGAGACTTTCTCCAATGAATTCTCTATTTTAGACACAAGTTCGTTTCGACTCTCAATGACATTTAGCCGAGAAATATTGGGGGAGCCGGTATATACAGCATCACCTGTACTATCATCCGCATAGCAATGAATGCCGTTGGTCCGCAACATGTCATTGATATGCAGTATGAATAGGGTAGGCGATAGCACACAGCCCTGAGGGATACCAGCATCAACAGACTGAGTTTCCGAGCATTCACCGTCAACTACGACCTTAATGCTTCTATCTGCTAAGAAACTAGTGACCCACTTACATAATTTCTCGGGTAGCCCGTATGATGGAAGCTTTGATAGCAGCGCTTTATGCCAAACCCGATCAAAGGCCTTCGCAATGTCCAAACTAACAGCCAATGCCTCTCCCTTCAACTTAATTGCCTGAGACCAACGATGAGTTAGGTACGCCAAGAGATCACCAGCCGAGCGACCCTTACGGAACCCGTATTGTTTGTCGCTTAGTAATCCCTGGCCGTCCAAGTATCGAAGAAGCTGGCTATTGATAATGGATTCCATTATCTTCGAGAAGAGAGAGGTTATGGCGATTGGTCTGTAGTTGGAAGGGTTTGAGCGATCACCTTTTTTGGGGATCGGGTGCACCAAGGCTGTCCTTCCAAGAAGCCGGGACGATGCCAGAAGAGTAGGAGAACCGAAAAAGACGCGTCAAGACCGGAGCCAACTTTGGAGCACACTTTTTCAACACAATAGGAGGGATTCCGTCAGGCCCACTCGACTTTTGGATATCAATGGAACGGAGGGCTTTTCGCACTGAGCGCTGATGAAACAGAATATCCGACATGTTGCTCTTGCATCGCGGTATGGTCGGTGGTTTCTGCCCCCCGTCATCCAGGGTCGAGTTTGACGCAAAGAGCTTGCCCAGAAGATCGGCTTTGTCTTTTGCGTCCTGGGCCAACGATCCATTTCCTACGTGTAGGGATGGTAGGGTTGGCTTGCAGAAATTTCCTTCAATAGCTTTGGCCAGAGACCAGAATGCACGGGTTCCCGAGGGGAGGCGCTCAAGCCTCTTACCAATTCTATTGACGTGCTGTTTCCTTGCCCGAGTGATCTCTTTCTTAAGGGACGTAGAGGCAAGGCTGTACTCCTTTTTATATGTGCTGGTATTTAAATCCCGAGCAGACACTGCATTGGCCCAGGATTGGTAAGCCTCCTGCTTCCGGCGAGAAGCTCTTTTGGGGAATGAACCAAACCAGGGACGAAATCTGCCGCCAGTTGGCACTACAGAGGACGGAATGAAAAGTTCCATCCCTTGCATCACCACATCGGCAACACAGTTGGCAGTGTTGTCGGAATCATCTGGCGAGAAGCACACGTTCCCCCAAGGATAGGATGCAAAAAGCGACCGCATCCCATCCCAGTCTGCTGACTTGTAGTGCCACACACGACGGTATTTAACAGCACGCTGTCGTAACACCGTCGTAAGTGGCACAGAACTCCTAACAAGGCAATGATCCGATGAACCAAGTGGTGCGATTACGGATATTTGGTAGCCGTCAGGATTTGAAGTCAGCAGAAGGTCCAACAAGGAAGGATTCTGGCCATCCACATCTGAGATTCGCATAGGCGTAGCAACCAGTTGTGTCAAGTCGTTCGCAAGGGCAAAGTTGCAAACAGATCTCCCCGCATGATCAGTTTTACTGGAATTGAACCAGTCGGCGTGGTGGGCATTAAAGTCGTAAGCCTAAAGTGAGCATAAGCCAAGTATTATGATCTCTGCGGATGGGATCTGCCGCTGCACAAAATCTGAAGCAGCTTGCAGGTGTTCCAAGAGTCGGTCCGTCTCGGGGTCACCACTATGGGACCTATATAGGCACGCATAGACGCGAGGGTGGTCGTCGCAATCTATGCGGAGCCATAACGTTGACAGGTCCCTGTCCTCAAGATTGCTGAGGCGGCGAGAGCTGATATCATCTCTGATATACACACACACTCCAGCTTTGAGCAGAAAGGAGTGCTCGAGAGAATACCCTGGGTGGGAAAGGTATGATGTGTCACTCGAAGATGATATCTGCGTCTCGGTTAAAAAGAGCAAAGCCGGCTTTGCCGTCTCAAGGTGGTAATGGACGGCATTAAGGTTGGAGTGTAATCCCCGGATATTACAAAAGTCCATGTTTAATATCGAAGGGGGAGCCCTTGAGTGTTTGCTCTTGCCCCGAGCAGGTTAGAGCGCAGTTTTGCCCTCCCCAGGATACGAGGGGCAGCCTGGACGTCCACGTTCAGTTCCAGGGGTTCCTGAGTATGGACGTCCAGAGAGGGATTCTCCAACGCAGTTGGTATCCTCCTGGGGTAACAAATTGCTTTTCAACTGCGGCATTTCTAGGGGGGGTAGAGGATTGGGCCTCCGGTAAACTCACTCACTCAGCGAAACACAGCACAAGCGCTGTTTCACGCCGGTTTTCTGTGAGCCCGTTCTATTTCTCCGGTCGAGCCGGCCCATTCGTGCCGAAGCATGGCTCTCCCACGGTCAAATAATATGATACCTAAATTAAACCTTCTCAATAAGACAATTTATAAATAAATTGAGAAAAAAATGGATAGTTCCGAACTGGGAGTCAAACCCAGACCATATCGGTATCGCGCCAAGTGCTCTACCAGTTGTGCTATCCGGCCCTAAGCCACTTTCCTTTTTCAATTTCATTTATAACTTATTGAGCCACACTGTTCATCATACGGTATTAACAATTATTTATTATTAATTATTTTTATTAATTGTATTAACAACAACACAAACAATATGATACCTAAATTAAACCTTCTCAATAAGACAATTATCTCCTATCAATATTGATAATATTATCTGTCTATACAGGGTGACCTGAAATTCGATACATTCCTTTGAAAGACAGAAAGTAGACCTCAATTAAGTAATATTTTTCATGGCATCCCCTATCCGAAAGTTGATATTTACAAAGTTATTGAAATTTGAAAAAAAATTTCTTTAGTTTTGACTTTTTGACTTTGACATGACGTATTTTTAAAAATGTTTGTCTTTTTAGTGATTTTTTTATGTATTTTAACCGTCAATGAGTCAAATATTATTTTTAAGGAATAAATAGGGACAAACTAAGCGAGAATTTTTCATTATGAGACATGAAACAGAATTTTCTTTTAAGAAAAATGCACAGGTGATTTTCTTAAAAAAAATTATGATACAATGCGTACAAATATTCTAAATAACTTCCTTATCTCATTAGCTTTCCAAAAAGGTGCAAATGTCCTACATAAAAATATGACGTTGTAGTAAACATATTAGAAGTAAAATGAAATAATGTCTAAATCGATTTATTTGCGATAAGGTTAAACTAAAAGGAAAAACTTGAATTTAATTACGTTTATTGTGTTAAAAAAACCTCAATGTTTAATTAAATTTAATAATAAATATTCTACTTTAGGTCTTGTTCAAAATGTGAACCTCTGTTTCTGATACAGGCCCGTAGTCTTCTCCGTACCTCTGTTTTGATTATTCTGGTAGTAAGACTAGTTTTGATTTCTTCTGCTGCATTTCTTATGCGGCTTCTGAGCTCCTCTACAGTAGTTATGGGTGTACTAGTATAAAGCCTTCATATGACCCCAAAGATAAAAATCACACGGGGTCAAATCGGGACACCGTGCTGGCCAAGGAATTGGCCCGCCTCGACCTATCTAGCGATGTGGGTAAGTTTGGTCTAGCCACTGGCGTACGCCGAGGCGGAAGTGGGCCGGGCAACCATCATGCTGGAAAATCATATTACGACGAATTTCTATTGGCACATCTTCCATTAAACCAGTAATCCCTCTCTTAGGAAATGTTCGTACATTTCACCATTTAAATTTTGAGGTAAAAAATGAGGTCCAACTAAATTATTATTAATTATACCCATCCAGATATTTAGACTGAATCTGGTTTGATAGGCCCTTTCTTTTTTCATCCTGGGGTTTTCTCCTTTTGGTGCCCAGTAATGTGTGTTGTGGAAATTGTTTATCCAGTCACGGTCAAATTTCGATTCATCCGTCCACAATATTCTTGAGAAGAAATTGCGATCCTCCATGTCTGCATTTATCATAAAACGGCAGAATTCCATTCTTCTAACCGGGTCTCCCTCTTCCAACGCTTGGACAGGTGTGTAGTGAAATGGATGTAGACGCGCTGTGTGTACTGTAAACCACACCTTCCATTGACTCAATCCAAGTCTTCTAGCTGCCGCTCTTGTAGAAATAGAAGGATCATTTTGAAAAAGTGTTAAAATTTCTTCTTCTTCTTCTGGAGCATACAAACGAGGTCTGCCTGAATCGCCACGTCTTCTATCAACATGGCCGCTTTCCCGAATTCGTCGAAATGTTGTTGAAAACACTCTAACGTTTGGCACTCGTCGATTCGGAAAACGTTCAACGTATGTTCTTCGTGCAGCAGCAGCATTACCATTACAAAGTCCGTAACAAAACAAGATGTCAGCGTATTCATCGTACTCAAAAGCAGCCATCGCGATACAAAAAAATCACAAGTAGAAGTAAGGGTGTAGTTTAAAGCAACAATACGTCCGTACACGGCAATAGTTGACTTAAAACTAATATTAGCTACTAAATTTGCTCTCTAAGCCAGTCGGTAACTCATTGACAAAGGGCCGCGACGACAGTAGCCGAAACATCCCGAAGTTTGAACAAAGGAAACAATTGAAAAAAAAGGTCGCCTCAGGTAGAGTAATTCTTGAGATAACGTTACCTGATGATTGTTTTGTCTTTTTTTATTACATGTTCATATTTTTATGTACATATTTGTACCTTTTTTGGAAGCTTATGAGGTAAGAAAGTTATTTAAGGTATTTGTACACATTGTATCATACAACTTTTTAAAGAAAATCACCTGTTGTACATTTTTCTTAAAAGAAAATTCTGTTTCATGTCTCATAATGAAAAATTCTCGCTTAGTTTGTCCCTATTTATTCCTTAAAAATATTATTTGACTCATGGACGGTTAAAATACATAAAAAAAATCACTAAAAAGACAAACATTTTTAAAAATACGTCATGTCAAAGTCAAAAAGTCGAAAATACAGAAAAATTTTTTGAAATTTCAATAACTTTGTAAATATCAACTTTCGGATAGGGGATGCCATGAAAAATATTACTGTAAAAGAGGTCTACTTTCTATCTTTCAAAGGAATGTATCGAATTTCAGGTCAACAGATAATATTTTAAGAAGCTCAGCGACTGTTACTTGTAAAAACTTGCATATTCCATATTCAGTACAACGCGTCGAGACTTGTTGCCGCGCCGGCCGCCGCCGTCCCGTCCGCAATGCGTGTTCAAACGTGCAAATTAACACGACTTGTGGTGTATGTACTTGCAATCTTGTATGAACGTGTTTAATTCTTCACCAATATAAATACGCATGTCAAGGATAAACGTTACTTATTTGTTTCCGAAATTTCATAAAGAAAAGTGAATCGATATTAGTGATTACCAGTGTCGAAAAAGTAAGTATATAAAGTAAGTAAGTATATATATAGTCGAGCGTTTGGAATCTCGTCATAAAGTGAACTTTAGTTCTTTTATGGTGAGAGTTCCAGCCCATCACTTACCGACCTTCGAAAAGGAGGAGTTCTGGCCGATTGGAGTCGTCTACAGAAGATTTAGAGGATGACTCCCGTAAACTTCGCGCCCCACGTCGCAGACAATACGTGTTTAATGTTAGTGTTAGTTTATTATATATGTATGTTCGTCTATAATATATTATAAATATATAATATGGGCCTATGCAGCCTGAAATAATCGGTATTTAATTTAATTTAATATATAATATAATATCGCGTGCCTAATGCTAAAAGGGCGCATTTTTCAACATTTTGTATTAAAACTTGAATTTTTTTATTTATTATTTACAGGTAGGTAATTGATACGAAACATGACCGAATCTAAGAAGAAGTGTCGTCAGTACAGTGTTGAATATTAAAATTTGGTTTTCTTCCATCACATGCAGATAAACGATTGCCCACATGCCTTTTATGCAACAAAGTTTTGAGCAATGACTCTATAAAACCATCAAAGCTGGAAAACCACCTAAGAAGGTGTCAACCTTCTTAGGTGGTTTTCCAGGTTAAGGTTAAAATAGGTAAAGATTTAAAATATTTTCGAACATTAAAGGAAAAATATGAAAAGAGGCCCACCGTGCACAGTATGTTCGCTTCAACGTCTGAAAGCAACGATGATGGCTTGCGGGCATCATTTTTTTATCATCTCATTACTTATAGCAAAATCTGGAAAACCGCACACCATTGGAGAACAGTTCATTTTACCTGCTGTTGAAGAGGTTTTAAAAACTGTTCTGCACAAATCTTCATTTGACATACTCAAAAGAATTCTTTTGAGTAACAACACTGTACAAAGACGTATTGATGAAATGGACTCTGATGTTGAAAGTTTCTTGTGTGATTATCTGCAAACAACTCATTCTTCTATTCAACTGGACGAGTCAACTTTACCTGGCAATGAAGCATTATTATTGGCATATGTTTGATTTGTTATGGGCGAAAAAATTGATGAAGAGCTACTATTCGCGAAAACTTTGAAGACGGACACTAAAGGTGAATCAATATTTAATGTCCTGAGCGATTTTTTTTAAGAAAAATCGATTCCATTTACAAACGTGATTTCGGTGGCAACAGATGGAGCTCCTGCCATGGTCGGGCGATATCGTGGATTTATAGGCTATCTTAAAAGAATTATACCAGAGGTAACTGCAATTCACTGTGTTATCCACCGACAACATCTAGTAGCGAAAAATTTGAGTGTTAGATTACACCAATCGCTTCAATTTGTGATTAATGCAGTTAACAAAATTAGAAGCAATGCATTAAATACGCGCTTATTTGCACAATTGTACGATGAAAATGATGAAAACTTCCGATTGCTGTTACATACCGAAGTACGCTGGTTGTGAAAAGGTGCATGTTTATCAAGATTTTATTCACATTTTGACTCAGTTTTAGAATTTCTGGAAAGTAAAGATCCTGATTTAAAAAAAACCTAATCAATTTTAAAGCAGACATCGCGTAGTTGACAGATTTGTTCAAAAAATTTAATGACCTCAACTTACAATTACAAGGGGACAGCCTTAATTTAATAAAAACAAAGAGTATAATTTCAGCTTTTATTGGTAAATTGAAATTTATGAAGGAAAATGTTCGTCGGCGCGAATTTTCACATTTTCAAACTTATCGCAGGTAGAATGCCTTGATGAAGATATTCAGACATACGTTCAACATTTGATTGCCCTGCATGATGATTTTAAAATCAGATTTGAAGACATTCTGTCGATGGAAATACCACCTTGGATCATAAAACCATTTGATGGAACGGAAGTGGAGAATGTAACATTAGAAGAGGAGCTACTCGAGCTTAGCACTAATGAGGACCTGAAAGTGACATTTAAAAGAGGGTATAAAAATTTTGGCTGCAGACAGAAATACCTGAAAAATATCCTGGACTGTGAGCAATCGCGCAAATGCTTCTGATAGCGTTTCCCTCGTCATATCTCGTCGAAAAAAGTTTTAATTCCGTTACAAACTTATTACCAAAAAAAAGGAACATATTGAATATCACAGAACGGGGAGATTTGCGGTTATTCCTTACAAAACTTAAGCCAAATATTGATAATTTGCTGTCAATCCATCAAATACATCCATCTCATTAAAATTACATATTTTTTGTAATTACCATTGTAGAAGTTACATTACGTTATAAATAAGTATTTAATTTTGATTATATTACGACTGTTAAAATAATAATAATTATTAGTTTAATAATTTATCTATTTGAATATATAATATATATACCTACAACACCAGGAAAGATACTATATTTCTTTTAACCTCTCCAAATGGGACGTTTTCTAAATAAAGTGAGAATTTATTGGTCCTTGTGCTGAGTCACTGTAGTTTTCTAAAAAGTAAAGTTGGATGGAGTCACTTTTTCGATTGGCCAACTTTGCTTTTTTGACATCCACTCAATGAATTAAAATTTAATTGAAAATTTGTTTAGTCTACCTACTTTATTATCAAATAATTAACCCTATCAAGCAATCAATTCTAACCTTTTTTTTCAAAAACTGTTAATTCGTCGTTGAAACTCAGCCACGACGCAACTTTCCATAGATAGATCTAATCTTCACTTTTTTTTCCAGATTTAGAAATTGGTAGTATGTAGAATGTAGATGCAGGGGGTCCACCGGATCCAACAAAATTTTGAAAGTGGTCTATGAAACAAAAGAGTCTGGGAACCACAGATGTAAATAATGTTCTATGTGTACAATGTTGTAAGAAAATTAAACCTTTTTTTATAATTTATCACACTTTTATGATTTATTAATATTCTCATGCGACATTCCTCGGCAAAGGTGAAGGACTGTGATGTTAGCGAAAGGTTAAATACACTCGTGTTAACGTCAGCTATAAATTAACAACTTACAAAATAGTTACGATAAAATTAAAGAAAAGACAAATTATTACGCTCGCGCTAATTGTTTGTTCGAGTACACCACGACCACTGATCACCGACGACCACTGCGGAGACTGGCGACGGTTGCAGCATCCATTGATGATAGCGATCGGCTCCATAACCGCGACCAGAGACAAACATCCTAACATCGGGTGAAGGCCTGAATTCCATCCCCATATTAATTCTAGTGACAGTGGCTCGATTACTTATATTAAAAAACCATTATCATTGGTTTTAAAGGCTTTTCGTTTAACTGCCTATAGCCTGTGCTGCCGCAGACATCTGTGTTTTATCTCACTACAACAGGTACGCGCCACTAGCATGGGTCCTGTCTCAGTCGTAGAGCTTCGGAAGCTAAACCGCCCGCCAGTGCGCGCCCTATGTATTTGGCATTTCAGTGGAGCACATCTGGCAGCAAAGCCCCGCGCCAGAGCACGCGTAGCGTGACCACCATAGAAATGCGTTTTGTCTACACAGGAATAGCCATACTGACAGATTGTGTAGTCAAACTGAGAGTTTCCTTTATCAATCTGTCAATTTAATCTAAACGTAAACAAACATATACTTTCGACCAAATTAATTAGATGTCATTGTATTCCTTCATTACACGGTAAATAAGCGTTATATAAATTGAAAGCATTATAGCGAGCTGCGCACCGACAATATTTAGCGGGCGCGTTTGATCAGTGGGCACTGGACAGCGGCATAACCACAGGCAATTATGCGCTTCCTCGTTTTGGGCGCTTGTGCAACGTCTGTATAGTGTTACAATATTATGTTCTCCGGCATGTTCGGTGGTCGTTGTTTCTCGTGAGATATAATTTGCACTCGCTTCTTCTGTTTTGTGTCGTAGCGCCATCTAGCAGGACTCGCTTGAATCATGTTTACAACTTATTTTATTTTAGTAATTATTTCTATAATATCAGACGATAGTTAAAGAGAATAATGCTTGTATTTTAATATTTCATTAATAAAGCTTTAAATTTGGCGCATTTTATTAGAATGCAACATTTTCCTTAAATTCAGAATTAATTCTATATTCGCGATATCTCTATCTCCAAAGTACGTTTTAAATGAAAGTCCCCGCCGCGTCTGTCTTTATATTCGCAGTAATTTAAAAAACTATTGAACGAATTTTTTCATCTATCGACAGAGTGGTTCCATAGGAATGTTTCGATGTATATTTTGTTAAGGTTGTGTGGTAAAAATCAAGCTTTCTGGAAGCTTTCATAAATGCTGCCTAATCTGTTGGAGGTATTTTTTGTTAAACAAAGGAGGAGTTTTGTTAAACAAAGTATGGTGGGGTTGTTTCTATATAGCATATGTCTCTTCTTTTAAGGATAGGTTACTACATCCATTCTAAGTTTAAAAAATGTTCATAAATATTGTTGTATTTTCAGAAGCTATTTAGATAGATACAATATCAATCCTTATCAAGTTAAAATATGTCAGTTGCTATAAGTATTTCAAACACATTACTATTGCCCTGAACACGATACAGTTTAAATTACTATCTTAGGAGATATCTTAAAATTAAAAAGTACGCGATAGACAACTAGAATATGATCTCTGTAAGAGGTCAATAGGTAATATTGTTAGTACATATTCCAAACCTTGGCAATCTCATTGTGCGAATATTATAAATATTGATTGTTTAAAAGTACCAGGAAAGTCGTTTTATTTTTTGTCAAAACGGGCCTTGCCACTTTTTGCGGTAGAAATGCCATAAACTAAGAAAAAATATATTTATTTATTTATTATTTAGGAAAACTTCAGCTAGAACAAAATATAGTTTATAAACATATTACAAGAAGGCCAATTAAAAGTTTTCACAGATAGAAGTAAAGTATAGTAAAAGTAGAACGTGAGACAGCAAACAAACAGCAAACAAAAAAATGTAACAATATTTGTAACAATTTTAAAAGACGAATATACAATAATAATTATTGTTTAAAAAAGTGGTCACTGAGGTTATTCTTTAGTGTACTGATACTTGTGAAAAATAAGTCAAAGTCGATGATCCGAGACGCTTCATTGTATGCTCTGCTTGATTTAAAAACATAGGAATTCCGACGATAGTTCGTTGATACTGGGGGAACGTACAGAAGTTGATGTTCCCTGAGTGATACACTTATATTAATTTTTCAGTAAGTTCGGACAGTCTACGGTACCATTAAATAGTTTAAAAAGAAAAAGTATATTAGCTATTTTTCTGTGCTCAAACAGTGTAAGAATATGAAATTGTTTGCGATGTTTTAAGTAGTTCGGTTAACAAGTTTTAGATTTAAATTGGACAAGTCTTAATTTTTTTTTGGATTTTTTCAATGAACTCAATATGTATGAGGTAATTGGGATTCCTAATTGGAGAACAGTATTCTAAATGAGTGCGGGCAAAGCTACAATACAACATTTTGATTGTTTTTGTTGATTTCGTTCTGAATTTTAATAGCATCATTAAGGATTTTAATTTGTTTTAAGATCTTCATGTCATCAGCGAACAATTATACCTTGATGTTCGAAAATTGTGAGGATACATCGTTGATGAATATATCAAACAGCAGAGGACCCAATAAAGAGCCCTGGGGAATATCTGAAGGGATGAATGAGATGCTCCTAAAAAACGTTATCTAATCGTACCGTATCGTTTGGAGTAAGGTCCCAGCTCCCAAATCCCAACTGAGAAAACTACTATTGCTTTTAAACAGCATAATATTTTTGTTGACCTGGTTTTTACTTCGGACTGTATCTCCAAAGGTGTGACTAATGCAGCCTATGGCGTCACTGCTGTCGATCAGAAAATTGATGCCTATCTAGTGTAAAATAGGTCAAAACTATAGGTATATACTCTGTTTCAGCACTCTGGTAACGAAGTAACACTTTAGTAATCTGTGCTTCTGGTAGACTTGACTTATTCCGTTCCGTGATCTGTATGGTTTGGCAAGTGACAAAAGCACCTCATCTCAATGTGTCCACTTCCTCGGCGGTTGTGACACGCGCCGGGGCGTGTCAGGGGTGCCGGGGGTGTCGGGGGTGGGGGGTCGGTGACGGGCCGGCGGCGCGCGCGCTCCGCACCACTCCGATAGTCACGACCGACGCCACCGCACGCGTGCAAGTACGAGGACACTGCGCAGCGGACCGGTACGTATTATCTCTTATCACACACTGACACTACACTTACACTACGTCAACATGTACACTTGGTCATACACTTTAACAACTCAGTGCTACTGTTTAAGTGCAAGTGTCGGAGGACGTTTTTTGACCTGTTCTGGACGCTGGGTATGTGTTAGTTCTCGTGTATTCGTGTAAATGTACAACGATCTGATTTGTGTAACAGCGAATGGTTTTTATTGTGTAAGAAGGAAATCTGAGTGATTATTAATGGATCTATAAATTAGGAAACTGATTTAGTTGGAAGTGTGTCCGATTCGAGCTCGGTCAAGGTCGCGCCGAAATGGAAAGTGCAGCGGCGGCGCGGCGGTGCGCGCGCAGCGGTGTGGACTGTGGTGCAAGCGTTACGTCGCACACATTCACTTTCCACTGTCTCCGAGATAACTTACCTAACCGCCTGACCGACTGACCGCGTCAAATGCAAATCGTGTTTACGTGCGATCGAGGTCGCGTATGTGTGTGCGTGTGACATAACTGCTGTCGACGAGCATTCCTCCGCCGCAACACAACGATTGATGTGATCTGTAATGAATTCCGTTACTCAACAACGAGCCGTTGTGTCGTAACTCATAATATAGTGTCTACGGCGGCTTGCCCGAATAGGGGACAAAAGTAGTACAAACGAGAAATCTAAAATACATTCAGAAGCGTAAAAACTCCAGGTCTTGTTGGTTTTATGTTTCCACGCGATTGCCTTCTTATGTAAACGCCAGGGTGTCCAAAGTTCGCCAGCAAACAATAGATGTAAAAACCCTGTCAATGACACGAGGAAACACAGCAATAGTTTACATACGCTGACCGGAGACGCGTGACCTTCAGGTATCATCATCATCATAATCCCGATCACATTAAAATTTTCATCTTTTTGGCAGCGATTGCTCGACAAGAAACGTTTTTCAACAACAACTATCTTGGGGAATTTGCCGAACCTCGAAGAAGCTTAGACTTGGTATAAATTCCTAACATGGCCAGTGGCCTCTAATCCAAATTTTTTAAAGGAATTTAGCCGGTAGAAGATCGTGAAGTCATTAAGATCATCTTTAAAAGTATTGCTGTCTACATGTCATCAACCTTTAAACGCATTGAACAATAAACTCACTGAAATTCGTTACTTTTCATTTAATTGGTAAATCGGTAATTTATTGATTATAGGTATTATGTGAGTAACATAATAATAATTAATTATTTTTGAAATACAGTTTATATTATGTCCAATGTCGAACACTTTCAACAAATCTTCTATTGCTCGGATGGCTAAAATTTGCCATATCTCAGCTGTACAATTACCAAAGCGCCACGTCAGAACGATAACAAAGTTCTTAAAGAGTAAAAAATGTATGAGAGTAACTGCGTGATTTACCGACCAAATTTGTCAATCCCATACATTTTTTATTTTCGAACTTCGTCATTGTTATTATAGAAGGCGTGTTGACTAAAGCCTCAGGTCTTATTCCCGGTAGACCAACAGACTGGTGTATCCAGCAGACTAGTATATCAATAGACCGGTCTACTTCCGACTTGCACAACGCTGGATATTCAGTTACTACCAGCGGGCCTTACGCAAACGGGTTTGGTAACCAGTGCATATCATACATACACACTAATACATACAATGTTACTGTTGTATGTTTACATTCATTGCATGGAATTTATATTTCATTAATAAATTTGTTTATAACTGAAATGTGCGAAATTTATTATATAGCCGACATAAACTAATTAAGAAAAATAATGTTATATTTACCTGTGTTATATTTTGATGTTCTGCAAATGTTTTCTTATCAGCTCTTAGTTCTACTTCTTACTGAGTAAAGCAAGTCTGTAATGATTTTGATGCGAATAGCTCCAGTGACCAGAAGGTCTAAAATGGTCACATTATGTGAATTGTGCTTATTAAACATTAACTATTGTTTTCCAATAAACGACCTTTCATATTAAGATTCACTGAATGTGGCTTTTTTAAACCTGATACACACGGCGCGGGGTGATCGATGACAGTTCCAGTGTTGCAACTTACACACATCAACACCATAAATAACGATATCACGAATCTTTTCTCGTAGAGCTGCTACGAAATAGTATTTGCAAGGAATTATATTTATAAATTATTGTGTACTAGTGACCCTCCGCGGCTTCGCACGGGTGCACTGTATTATACATACATACATACATACATACGAGTATAATCCTTATTTTTTAATCACTCTATCTATTGCTGAAAACTGCATTAAAATGCGTTGAGTAGTTTAAAAGATCTAAGCGAATAGACAGTGTAAACGACTTCATTTTATACTATGTGTATTATATTGTCTATTGAATGATAAAGTTAATTTTAATAGTACATACATACTACGTACTACTAAATGAACTATCATAATTTAGTTTTGTTTAGGGTGTGACAACTGGTCGCGAGACGTGACGCCAGTCTCCGAGCCGCGCCGCGTATAACAATTTGCAGTTCCATTAACTATTGTCGATATTTAATTAACAATCACCGCTCAATTCGTTACGAGAATATAAACGGTGTTATTAGAAGGCATTGACTATTGAAATGTAATTGAATAAAATGTTAGGGACATTTAGTCTTAAGACTATTACTAATATTGCAAAATACGTATTAAATTTAAAACTAATTTTATTTGAAACTAAGCCCAAAGGTTCTGATTTAAGTAAGCCTATGAATTTATATAGATATCTTCATTCATTTATAAAATAGAATTAAAGTCCGAAAACCGAACAGGCGAAATTCCAGTCCAACCCAACATTCAACAAAATTGGGATGAAACCCTTCTTAATTGAGCACAATCAGACCTGTTAAATTGCTCCTCCCCTGCTGATCGCGCCCGTTTCTTAGCGTCCACTGAGCCGAAATCGGGGTACTGGCACTCCCGTCATTTAATATCGGAACTCTGTTGGATAACCACACCTTCACACTATCAGTCAGTCTGTGTTTAGTGTCATTGTGGTACAACGGTGGACCGCCAAGGACACCATGGACTGTCCTGCCGCCGCAGTGCCGACCGCCAGAAGCATATGCCTCCATAAAAGACGTCATCCGCAGGGCTCTTGCCACCGTCAACGTGCCGGCCACACTTGAGCCGAACGGTATCGCACGTGACGACGGCATAACCCTAATTCCATGGAGCCGTGGGAGGCCGCTGGTGTGGGACGCTAACTACGTGGATACGCTGGCGGCGTCACACGTAGCGGCCATGGCACTGGCTGGGGCGGCAGCTGCACTCGCCGAGAACAACGAAAGGCGGAAATATTAATCCATCGGCGATGGTTACATTTTTCTGCCTTTTGAAATCGAAAGTATGGGTCCTTAAGGCCCCAGTGCCAAGCATCTTTTTATGGATTTGGCCAAAAGACTGGTCGACAAAACGAATGACCCTAAGGCTGGCGCTTACCCCGGCCAACGTATCAGTTTGGCCATACAGCGAGGCAATGCTGCCAACATATTAGGTACTCTACTCGCAGACTCCAACCTAGATTCAGTTTTTTACCTGTAGCCCTTTTTTATTTTTCATTTATACAATAACTTATATGTATAGTTTAGACAATAATTTTATTTTAATTCATTAATTATTATGTAATATCCTAATAATAAGTACTAGATAAATTATTTATAAAGTTATTATTTATTAATAAACAATGTAGAATCCAAAAAAATTAATGAAATTATTATATATTTACCCTTTTACTAATAAAAATATTTAGACAACGGATAACTTAAACAACGTTGCTATCTTTTTCGATCATGTGACATTTCCAACGTATCAGACAAAGACAGCAACGTGTTTAAGTTATCCGTTGTGTAAATAGTTTTGTTAGTAAGAGGGATTGTAGCTGTTATAATTGTGTAGTCAGGTAAGCGACTGATGCCCTGTTTCTAAGGTTTTTTGTTGGTAGTTTATCTATTCCTATAGAAAAGAAATCAAATCGCTATTGAATAGATAAACTAGGCTAGGTACTCAAAAACCGGGCATAAATGAAGGTTAATTCGTAATGGTTAAATTCTTACTATCCTACTACTATTATAAATGTGAATCTTTGTGAGGATGAATGAATGGATGTATGGATAAATGGATTTTACTCTTTCACGCAAAAACTACTTAACGGATTTCGATAAAATTATTTCGGTATGTAAGTAGTTCAGGCTGTGGAATAAAACATAGGCTACTTTCAATCCCGAAAAATTACAGTATTCCCGTGGGATACCCGATACTATATTTACGCGGGCGGAGCCGCGGAAAAAAGCATATTATATCGTCAAACAAGTGCACTAGGCACTAGTACATGTAACAGTAACATCGGTATGAAGTAGTCGCGGTAGGTTAGGTTAGGTAGGTCCTTTAGCGGCCTGAGGCCTTACTCAAACTGACGCGCAGCGAATTACGATCAGCTGTTAAGCAATCCGTCTCCACGCAACCCGCACCTGACGGGTAACTTCGCGTGGTATCCTCATATTCGTTTTCCAAGAATTCGGCTCATGTTAAGTCTGCTACATGCTACATCTACAGTTATATACACGCTTTAAGTGTACCGATATTTCTAGCACTTTCTAGTATAAACAGGCCATTTAGCCAAAATTCTGTCGCTTATTACTATGAGGAAGTTAGAAATCAAAAATGTAGTAATCACTACGTCTCTTAGCGAATGTCAATCCCATATATTTTCAACTTCGAACATCGTCATTGTTATCAACGTTTGCATGTTGGCTAAGCCCTCAGGATCCGCTGGCTACTGTCGTGACCGTCATGTCTCGTTGCGTAACGTATGTTTGTCAACTGTGAATCATTGTTAGTACTGATGTTAGCTCTACTTAGTCTAACAGCGTGCGTCCTCTGCAAGGTCGTAACACAGGTCCCTTAGGGCTGACGCACATTCAAATGTTACTCCTTTAAAATGGAGATTACACTCTGAATCTTACTATTATGGTCTGTTCTGTTCCGTTTTTATTTAAACGTAAACAGAATGAAACAAAATATGCTTCCAATTAAAATGTATCCTAATTACCGTGCAATAAAGAAATGCACATACTAATTTGCACATTAGAATTTCATATTTTTGTTTACGTTTAGATTAAATTGGATTAGAATAGATCAATCGATCGATCAATCAAAGCGATCAATCTCAGTGCATCCTTCGCAAGGTCTTAGGATCGTTAGCTGTTGTAAAGATTCTTTAGTGGTATTTCCGTGTAAAGTTTTGTGGGGTGTACAGCCCTAGTCCTTCGCTCGTCCATGCTCGCTCGCTCGAGCTCGCTCGCTCGTGCACGCTCGCGATACTCATCATAGAACACGACGATCGTATCTTAATGTGCCAGTATGTCATATTACTCAGACCTACTTACAAAATTTTGTATGTCAGTTTCTAACTTTTGCGTAGTTGAAATAGAATCTATATATATATTTATATAATATATAAAAGGCAAAGCTGATTGACTGATGTATCAACGCACAGGCCAAACCCTTAAGGCTAGAAATTTGAAATTTTGGTCACGAATCTCTCATACGACGTAGGAAGTCCACTAAGGAAGTATTTTACAAAGTTCAACCCCCAAGGGGGTAAAATAAGGGATAAAATTTTGTATATGACACTTCCTATTCCTAGGACATATTTGCATGATATTTCGTATGAATTGAGTACGGAAAAAATTACGAGTTACGTATTTCAGCGTTTTCTAATATTCAACCCCTAAGAGGGTAAAATAGGGGATGAAAGTTTAAAATATTATTAAGACATCGTTTGAAAACAAATTTCACGCGGGCGAAGCTTAATGATAGTTTACGTATAAATCATTATTTATTTTTTTAAATTCGATAGCCTAATTTCTCGTCGTTAGGGTCGTTTATAATATTTTATTGAAGTATAGTGTGTATAAGTGTTTGCTAAATATACCTGGACTAATATAAACATTACTTCCTTTAAAACACATAAGCTACCTCAGTCACGAGGGCTTTACACGAGCCCCGCGCACGGCGCAGTACATCTAACAGCTGACCCATTTACATAATAATAACAAACATGATATGCCTCCATTGTCAACGCTGTTGCAAAATAAATAATAACAGTCAATTAAAGTCGTAAAAATAGAAAAAATATAGGAAGTGTACCAGTGAGCAGTGAGCACAGACAAAGAGATGTAAGCGGTATTATAACATCGACGGAATAATTATATATTACATAGTATATTATATTATGTACGGTCACTAACAGCGGCGTTAACTAACTACTTGTGTTACGGGGACCAGACAACTGGAAGTATATTTACTATATTATACACATTATGACCACCACCACTAGAACTACTTTTTGTATCGTCGCGTCGGCGGGATTCGAACCCCCAACTCCCGGCATAAGCACCAACGCAGTCAACCATTGAGATCGTCGATCTATAGATTGTATTACCACTGTTACAGAAGTGCATGGATTCTGTGGTATAATTCTATAGTTAGTTTTCTGCAATCTGTATTCTGCAATCTTCAGTCTATAATCTGCAGTCTTTGGTCTGTGGTTCGTACTCGCTCTTGACCTGGGTACAACTGGAGCGAAGAGAACTGTCCTTTAACTAAAACCAGTAAAAAACCAGTAATTACAGCACAATGCCAATTCTTAACTGTTTTAAGTTTTCTTAAAACCAGATTGAAGGTAAAACGGACAATTTCAACTTTGACGCAATCGCTTATAACGCTTTGAATGAAAAACATTACTCATACTTATTTTAAGTAATTTTAATTTTACTCAAAGCGTTATAAACGATTGCGTCAAAGTTTAAATATAGTATATGTTATAGAATAATTTATATGTTTAACATTTAGATTGATTCATTTTGGTCAATTTCTAAATATTTATTTTATTTTTTGTGATCACAGGATGACAAAGGTCAGCATGTGACTTAAGAACCTCTCAATTTAGGAAGCGTTTAAGTAAACAGTCGTTAGTTTAGTCCTCTTTAAAACAATTTTACAACACATCGTACAAACGTACCTATTGTCTAGGAATTGCACGAGCATCTAACGACCTGTCTGTCGTGACCCTAACCGATGACCCATAGACCCGGTGACTGTCATCGAGCATTCATGATGACTCAGCCTGCTTCTAGTGACTGTACGATGTAGCCCATCTCTAGCTTGCGAAATGGATTTCGTAAAGTAGCTTTTAGCTCTCGAATGTGTAATATCCCCGCGTGTTTCATCGAAATATCGTTATCAATAATCGTCATCATTAATATCGTCAATAAACGTCAACACAACCGTTTAATGGGTCATAAACAACCATAAACCTTTTCTCAGAAAATGGTGGTGACTCGTTAAGATTTACTGTCCAAAATAAAGACATAACTCCGCCTCAGATATGTCAGTGGCGTTTTTACGTGCGGGACACAAGGACCTCGCCTTGCGTCGTTGGCTCCTTTGTGCCTTAACCTTTTGAGCGTTTCCTCTTTCCGTTTCACAATGTTCAGTCGACGTTAATGTCAGCTCCACGCGCCCCGCGACTCTCGTTACATAACTATTGCCAATAGATAACTGTAATTAATGTGTAGTAAAATAACCATTAGCGATGCAATCTCTTGGGTTTTGTAGAGTTTGAAAATAAGTTACGCTTGTGAACAAAAGAACAGTAAAAAGTCAGTCCACGTAACGCTAGACCGAGATATTATGAACAAGGTGGATGGCTGGATGGATCGGTAGATGTATGGATGTTTGGGAATCTTTCACGTAAAATTACGGAACGGATTTTGATGAAATTTAGTATGGTAGTAGTTTAGGCTCTGGATTAATTTAAAGGCTACATTTTATCCTGAAAATGTACAGTGATTCGGTGGGATACTTTATTTACGCGGGCGAAAGCTAGATGAAATTAATATTCTGTCATAATACTTTATTCTACTTTTGGGTAGGGACCCAAAAGACAATAACGGTATAACTGAACTGACTTCGCTGTCCATCAGTCAGTCTATCCGTCTCTCCACCAGACTGTATATCATGAACCGTATTAAATTTGGCAGTTGGCATGGACTGTATTAAATTTGTACAGATAATGTATTTCTATTGCCGCTATAACAACAAATACTAAAAACAGAATAAAATAAATATTTACGTGGGGCTCCCATTCAACAAACGTGTTTTTTGACGTTTTGTACGGAACCCGTCCTGCACAAGTCCGACTCGCACTTGGCCTATTTTTTGTATTTACCTTTAACGACCGCGACTTAATTATTTGTATTCAAGCAGCTTCACTATCTATGTGACATTACTTTCGCTACAAATCAATACCTCCCAAAACAGTGCAACAATCACACACAAACTGTCCAGCCGTCACGACGCACGTTGTGTAAGCGCGTTGCGTCAGCGATACCACTTTCGCGCGCTGACAGGATTGTAGGATATACACTAGAACTAATCTAAAGACTAGAAATAAATTATTATCTTCCTACTATTATAAATGTGAAAGTTTGTGAGGGTTGATGGTTGGATGGATGGATGGATATTTGTTACTCTTTCACGCTAAAATTACTGAACGGATTTCGATGTAATTTGGTATGGAGTAGTTTGAGCTCGGGATTAATAGATAGGCTACATTTTATACCGATAAAGTACAGTGTTTCTTTGGGATACTGTATTTACGCTGGCGGCTCCGTATACTTATAAACGTATAATAACCTAGTATACTTATAACCTAGTATACTTATAACGTGAATGTTTGTGAGGATGTACGAATAGATGGATGGATGAATATTTGTGAGTCTTTCACGCAAAAACTACCGAACGGATTCTGATGAAATTTGGTATGGTAGTAGTTTATGCTCTGGATAAAAACAAAAGCTATATTTTATCCGGAAAATTACAGTGTTCCCGTGGGTATTCTGTATTTACGTGGGTGTGTTTGACTGGCCTTCACGTCCGAAGGGATGTGCCGGTTTAAATGAAAATTGTATGGTAGTGGCCTGAATGCTTTAGATTTACACTTAAGCTACTTTTTATTGCTGCAAAATGAACGGTTTCCGCGCATTTTCTATTTGCGCGTGCTTTTGCGGGCAACATCTAGTATCATAATAATAAATAATGTGAGGTGACAGTCGACACACAAGTCACAAGTTCCCCGCACGTGCGACCCGGTTTCGGTCGTTATCGCGGCCCAAACATTTCCCAAAACTAATACACCTTATATCGTTATATACATACAGCACGGACAGACATACGCCTATCATTACGCGTCACCACGTCACCTGTTACACATATTATGTAAATACGGACACCATAAAGACATTAAAATGAAAAACTTAAATTAAATTGCATAAAGCACAGCAATTGTAATTAAATAAGCATTTATTCCAATTTTTTGTAGTACTTAAAAATTTAATAAATCCTTTTTATTTAATAGAATAAAATATATTTTTTGTTTCACAAAATTGGTCATACAAGTATAACAATACATTTGTAAAATATGGTCATTTACTTATTTCAATTGCACAGAAAGCTACCTATTGTCAATAGTTAGGTACTTTATTTCTATGGCAGCGACAGACAACAAATGAAACACGTAGTTTTTCGAAAGACATTAAGAGCGTAGTTACAGTTACAGTACGTACAATGATTTAATTCATATATCTAAATGCTTTAAAAAATCTATCAAATTAAGTCGAATTCTTCACAACATTAAACGGGACAAATCATTATTATTACAATAGAACGTGGCTGGTTACAAAAGGCTTCGTTTGTTATGAAATTCATAATTGTTTATGTCGTATTAACGATTTAACTCAATACTTTAATTGCTGACTTAACAGCCTGGGTGTGTTTGCACTTATTTAAGTACCAGATGTTTCCCGCGATTTCTTGTGCGCAAAAGAAATCTCGCGGGAACCGTACATTTTCCCGCAGTAAAAAGTAACCTATGTCCCTCCCTGGCCTTTTCTATATATCTGCCAAACTCAGCTTGGCAGAAGAACGGGAGACAACATCTGACTTGAGAACCCCTTACCTTAACAAGCGTTTGACAATTCGGGCATTAAAGTCTTGGTTTTCGATTGAAATAATTTAGCTAACGACGATGATGATGATGACGATAACAAATTATTATTTGTTACACATTTAAATATAAAAACCATAAGCCACAAGTTACAAGGAGGGCCACTGCCAACTGTTACACAAGGCACGGCCTGCTACAAATTATATTTTATTTATAGACCACTGCTCAATATCAAATATTTAATCGGGAGATGACCCAACTACTATACTGTAAACACTCACATATATTACGTGTGTGTATATACACACACGTAATATATTATGATATTCACTCTGACATTGACTTTAACCATACGGTCAGTTAAACTTGAGGGTCACTTTAATGTCAAATCAAAATGTCAAAATAAGCTCGTTATTCTAATGCAGGCCTCCTCCACCGCTCTCACTAGTATCATGAACAGGAGCAGAATTTAAGGGCGCGTTTACGAATTTGACATAAGTTGGCTGTCTTGCGGTACATTTAGCGCCCAAATGGAACCAAATCCTACAAAACTAACAAGTGTCACAAATAGAGTGCTTCTTTATCTACAAATCGGTTAATAATGTTACAAAAGTAATGAAGTTTAGTAAAGCTACAACAAATTTCCAGAACCCAAAATATACAAAAAAAGCTCGTGTTTAGGATTACCTACCTGCTCTTATATATAGCTTATTTGGATGTTTAAAAATAACCTAAGGTAGTATAAATAATATATAATCACCTAGAGTTCGATAAAAAAATAATCTAACAAATTGATTTGAAAAAGCATAAAAAGCCTCCTAAATATTTTCATGTGTTTATTACTTAATACGTGGCAATATTGTTTATTTTATTTGGTCACTATCTGGATTTATTACACAAAACGTTTCTATATCTTTGCTCTCCACACTCGGGAACCTGTCAAACAACTTTTGAAACAAGTGGGATTGTAATAATGATGTTATTTATTTCTAACTAACAGGCTTATAATTAAATATTAACTACTCGCTCAATGTAAGCAGATAATTACAATAGTAATTTATTTTGTAGCTTTTTGGATTTTTGTAGACTTTTATTTTTCGTTGAGCAGTTGATCATTCGGACACTGACGAATGTACACAATTCTAGCGCATGTTAACATGACACTGTGCGTCTCGACACTCGCGAGCGTCAATGTTGACACGCGCGGGTTCTCTATCGGTAGCACGTAGAGTACTGTACACAAACAGTAATCTCTACTGATAGTACAGACATACTGCTCTACAAATTGGCGGCACATAGAGCACATCAGTGCCGAAGGGTCTAAAAAACTCAATTCTTATCGGCTTCCTGTTCAGATTACCTCATGAAGACCTCCAGCCAAAATTAGTATACGGAAAACAATAATATCTTATACAAGTCAGTTGTCAGTCGGACAAGCGATAGCGCGATGTAGACCGACTCAAGCGTCATCTATGCGCTGCACGTTGCAACTTTGACACGAATATTGGAATCACAGATCTCTTTAAACCCGATAGAGTTATGGTGGAAGATCATAGGAACCTTATCTCCTTAGTAATAAAGTTGAAATTCAAACTTTTTTAATAGCTGGCTGAGCAACTAAAGAAGAATATTATTAATATGATTTGTCCGATGACAGTTCGAAGTAATTAAGGGCTATTTTTCTGTAACATTAACCCGCTATTTTGTAGCTTTCACCATGAGGAGCCGTTATTAGATAATATCACGTGCATCATGAGACGAATGAAGTAGCTCGGCGGTACCTCAGCCGGTGCGTCCTTGGATGTAAAATCATGTTATTATATTACGTTAGTAATAATTATTGTTCAACTATTACTTTTGTAATTATATTGAGCAGTGAGTAGTGACAAATATAATTCGTCTTAAAATTTAAACTAATACGTGTTTATGTACTTATATGTGAATATTGAATGTAAGTCTACTTAGTACTTGTGTTGTGTTTATTGTTGGTGATAAATCGTTTGAATAAATTGACTTTTACAGTAAGCGGAAAGTTGAATACGTACCTACTATCAATTGTAATTTGTAGTTATCATAATAATAGACGATCATAATATTATATATTATTATTTAATAGGCGGTAGTACCGTGGAAGTATTTTACTGTTATGGTTATACACTAGGTAATTAATACACAGAAAAACGTTTTATTTTTATGTTCCTATTTTGAACACATACAATATTTCCATATATACTTACCTAATTGTAGGTATAAGAATACCGTATATATAACTATAGGAATTGGAACCGTAGGTATAACTATAAGAATAGCTACCTAAGTATCTACAATTTCTCTCGGACACGACACAACTCTACACGCTTGTCCTTGCACCTTGCACCTTGACCATAATACATAATATGGTGCTAAATATCCTTTCAAAAAACCTTGGACAGCTCACGTTTAGATTATCACTGTTGGACCAATAAAAACGCGTTTTACGTTTAAGAAAATACCATTTTTCTGTAATAATTACAATACCATTTTTTCGTATTTTTATTCTACTTTTTTTTCTTTTTTTTTTACTAATTATATAATTATTACTGATTTTTATAACTTATTTATTTATATCTTTTCCACCCTTCGCCACTGGAGCACATACGTACTCGCTTTACCAATAGTGATCGTGTAGAGTTCGTACAGTAGCACGTGGCGACTGACGAAAGTTAATGTCTATAATAAAACTACAATAAAAACCAAAAACTGCAATACTTTAACGTGTATTAATTACTTTACTTATAATAAGTAATACTCTTGTAACACTCAAACAAGTTTCAGCATGAATACTGTGCTCGTTACACAAAAAATTGATTACAACATCCTATGATAATAAAAATAATACTCTGTAGTTGCAAAAAACATTAAATGCGAATAAATATTGCGATTCGCATTCACATTTATTCATTTACAACTTGTGTTTAAACATGAACTGAATAATAAAGTACAAAGCCAATAAATGTAGAGTTCTCTCCCATGACATATCGCACATTTAATAATAGAGTTAGCTAGAATCATATCTGTCGTTGGTTGAATAATAAACTTTATTAAAAGATTAATAAATGTAAAGTTCCACTCGACACATGTCATATGAAAGGCACGCGCCTTATGCACATTCATATTACAGAGTTAGGTAGAGTCATGTAGAGGCGTCGGTAGAGAAAGGGCGGTTGGGTAACCGCGGCGGTGACATTTACACCTGCAGGGAAGTTTAAGTGTCGCAAGTTCCCGTAACTAGGGAGACATTATTCTTATGTACCAGTTGATAAAATTATTTAAGTACATTGTACTGTAGGATTTATAAAATATAAATATTTAACTGAATAAAAACTGAGAATTTATCTACAGGTAGAAGAAAAGTTTAACGTTTATTAGAATATTTTATATCGTAGTAGAAATAATCTATACATTTATTTACGAATAACATGATAATTAAGTTAAAATGAGATTATGATGATTGTCCAAATAATTTGCGAACTCTTGCCGTTTAATTACGTTCGCTGTCGTGACTCTACAAACAAACAAAAACAAATGGTTTCGAAAGTATACTTCCGCTCGTACTGTGACAGTAAAAAATAATTACTTTGCAGTAATCGCCAAAGATGAATTGATAAAAAACTCAATATGTTCGATCACAATTACAAAAAAAAAGAAAAGCCGAAAAGTGACAGTGACAAATGTTTACTGCGTTGAACTATTCACATGTCTCTGCATTTTGGTTTTTCTATTATAAAATTACGCGTTTCGTGGTTTTACCTTTAAAAAATATAAAAAAAACCTTAAAACCAACAATAGTTCTGAGAGCGTGAAATCTCTCGTCCGGCGGCGTGACATCGCTAAATGTAGAGTCAACACAAAACTCTACATCCTACTCGACCTACTGCTATATCATGACCACAACTATGATATTATAATTGGATTATAAAGAATTTACCTTTGCATTTTAAAATAGATTTAAGTATGAAAAAATGTTACGTAATATTTTCGTAGTCCGTAGCACGCTACGAGCAGCGTCCCCATACATTAGACATCGACGCGTTTGTTAGGTCTAAAAGTATTTATTTGAAATGTATTGTAATTTATGTGGAAAGTGTTGAGATTTAATAAATTAATCTTTAATTTATTGACTTTGCTGCGTTAAAAATATCTGTTATTGACTTCAGAAACTTAAGTATCGAATGTTTTATTATTTGTAGGTAACTTACTAGATCACGGTTGGCTTATAGGAACAATTTATTCTATATATTCGTTGGTTAGGAACAATAGATATTGGGCAAAGGCATAGTGCACAAAATCAACAATACTTTTTCCCACAGCTGGGTCACACGTGGCCCGCGGACGTCTCACGCGTGGGCCCCACACGGGTCTCACTCGGGTTATGCTAATCACCTGATTGTAGACACTACAATAGGCCCTAATTAAACCTAACTCGATCACAATAGCTACTACCGTGTGTGTATTGCTTAACCTTTATCTTAAACGCTATCGACATGATCAGAATCGGCATCGTCGTCGTCAGATTACTTTGACTAGAAATGAAAGGCGACTTTTGAACTTCAAGCCATTCATTATTTAATAACAGTTTTAAAATATTTTATCACTTGGATTCGATATGTTAAATACATAGTTTACGTGTTTGGAAGTTTCGATACGGAATACCGAGTTGCTTGTTCAACATTCAACATTGTTCTATGACATATACTTGTTGTGCTGTAGGTACTGGGTTGTCCTGTGCTATAATATAATACTGTACTGTACTGTATTATACTGTGCTGTGCTGTGCTGTACTATATAATATCGAGCTGTACAATGCTGTTCTGTGCTGTACGAGGGCGGCACTGAAAATTTCGGGAATCAAGGAAGTGACACAGCATTACTATTTAAAAATGTATTTATTGCTTTTCGAAGTATTCTCCGCGAAATTTGACACATTTTTCCATACAATGGAACCAATCATTGAAGCAACCATTCCATTCGGAAGTTGGGGTCTCCAAAATGGCCGTTTTGTAGGCGTCCACAGCTTCTTCAGGTGATGAAAATCTCTGATCACGCAATTTATTCTTTATTTTAAGGAAAGTATAGAAATCATTAGGGCTTAGGTCGGGGCTGTACGGCGGATGGTCTAATAATTCTATGATTTCTTGCTCTAAAAACTCTTTTGTTCTGTGCGTGGTGTGAGAACTCGCATTGTCGTGATGGAGGATGATGCGGCGGTTGCAGTTCTCTTTACGGAGTTCAGAAACGACCTGTGGCAAACAAATGTTAGCATACCATTCTGCATTAACCGTTCTTTGTCCCTCAAGAGGAATAGTCGCAACATGGCCGATTTTGGAGACAAACGTGGCCACCATTTTTTTTGCAACACTCCGTGAACGAACAATTTTTGTTGGCTTTAAGTTTAACTCATTTTCGAACACCCAAACTCGTGACTGGTTTTTTGTTTCGGGTTCGTACGCGTATATCCAGGATTCGTCACCTGATACGATGTTGTATACAGCATTTGAGGATCCTGCGTGGAATCTTTCGAGAGTTCTGACGCACCAAGTAACGCGAGCCGCTTTTTGCTCTTCACAGAGCAAAAGCGGTATCCATCGGGAAAACAACTTTTTTACACCTAATTGTTCATGCAAGATTATTTGTATTTGACTCATGCCAATGTCTAAGGTTGCCTGAATTTCGCGGTATGTCACATGTCGATCTTCCTCAATCAGCTTACGCACAGCATCAACGTTTTCTTGGGTGACTGCAGTTTTTGCACGACCTTGACGGGGATCATCACTGAGCTTGACACGTCCACGTTGAAATTCAGCAAACCAGCGATAAATTGTGGTTTTGGATGGGGCTTCATCACCAAATGCAGAAATCATCCGGTCAATACACTGTTTTTGTGTTAAACCACTTCGAAAGTCATAATAAATCATCGCTCTAGAATTTTCTCGAGTCAATTCCATTTTCTCAACGACTAAACAAGTTTGACAAGACCTTGTGACAAGACCGAGAATCTTTTTTTAAATAAATAAACGGTATTCGATTTTTAAAACCAAGGAGTTTTAAATTAAAAAGATTTTAATATGTCAGGAACAGTGGAAATATTCCATTCCCGATACTTTTAGTGCAGCCCTTGTATCTGTGTGTCAACGGGCAAAAAGGGCACAAGGGCGCGGAAAGCGCGGGCGAGGTCGCGGGCGGCGCTAGTTCGCCGGTTATCGATTTGTTCCGCCACACCAATTAATAACTGACGATTGGACCGACTTCGCCAAATGATAATTGTCCTTGATCACATTATGGAGCGAAATCTTTTCTTGACTTCAAAGCTCCATAAAGAATCGCTGTTCTACAAAAATAGTTTTTGTGTGCCTTTTGATTGAATGCTAAATTCTCTGTAAATACGGAAACATGTTATTTTTGTCATGTTAGCTCTTTAAAAATTTATTGTTTTCATACTAACCTTAGTATTAAAGGTATTAGTTGTATGTTACCAGATATAATGCTATAACTGATGAAAAATACGATAAATTTCAGATTCAAGTGGTATATTTCGCGGTCGCAAGTGTAAAACTATGAATCTAGCATACTTTCATGGAAATGACAGTTTCGATGTAGGCTGATCTATTTTACAAAAAAATTACGTCTTCTACAACTACCTATGACTTTTATAAAAATCATTCTTTTAATTTCTGATTGGTTGGAATACTTTTTTGTGATGACTCTTTAAAATAACATGCAATTTAATATCTGATTAAAGTATACGTATTGACATTATATAATTTATTCGCTGTTATATACTTTACATACTAGTACCACAGGGTACATAAAAATATACTAGTAAAATACATGTTGTAACAGTTTAACACATCAATAAAGTGTTTCATTGATCATTTAAACTTAACGTTGTGAAATACGTTTATTTATATTTCGATTAAAATTTGCGTATGATTCTTAATAACTTCTTAATATTCTAAACCTGACCATGATTTTACATCATTATGACGAGAATTTTTATATAGGTATAATAATATTGTTAGGATTAAACAACTGGAGCGTGCCAAAATCAGTTCTTGTTGATATTTTGTGCGTCCTTGATGTGGCATCACAGTACATACAAAATATTATTTAGTTAAAGTTTTAATAAGGCTCCTTAAAATACGCGCCGGCATTTTGTTTCCTAAATTACAATAATAAATGTTAAACATTTATTATCAACATCATAATTACAAAGTTGATCGTTAATTTACCAAGTTGTTTGTTGGCGCGGCGGTTTATGTCTAGTTGCGTTTGCGAAATGTTTACTTTCGAAGTCAAGTTTTAAATTATATTTTAAAGTAAATACTATTGTCAATAGGTCTCAGCTTTAGCAATGACGGTGGAGGTTTCCATCTATTTTTTGCTAGAGATTGAAGCTCCTCTTCAATCTTCAGATTCCCCTCATTCACCTCGGTCTTACATTATTGTGTTTCCTCGGTCGTATATTGTGAGGGTTTGAAATAACAATTTTCCATCTTTTTGCTAAAGAATAGCCCCGTGCGAGTTTCATACGCTGGTTCTTCTCGCCGGGTAAGTTTCTGAACCGGTGGTAGGCATCACGTAGGGGCAATTCCATGAGTATTATTTATTAACCTATATGGTACTATTTTTTTATTGTTTTAATTTGGTTCAGGCCCTATGCCCACCGGCCGCGTCGATGTTCGCGCGGAGTTGCCCAACTGCGCCGGTGTGGAATGCTCGCGGCCATTTCGTTATTAACTGTAGCGAGGTTGAGTGAGAGGTCCCCCTCTCCACCCGCGTATGCCCCCGTGGACAACAGTATCGACCTTTTTCACTAATTTAACGAGTTTTATGGTCTTCTCTTGCGTAACGAAGTGTCGTAATTTGATTTTTGAAAGTGCGATACATATCGCAAGGTAGACCGCTGATACACGCTGCGAGGGCTACCGTGGTCGCTGTGAATCTCAGCGTGTAATTGGTAACAACATGATCAGAAGCGAGAGGGGTCTAGGGAACTAGCGGTTAATCTTCAAACTATCATTCTGTCTAATCTAAAAATAATAATAATAAAATCTATGGACGCTTCCACATCACGTCAATCTGGTCATGTACTAAGTATCCGAAGAACTTGTATTACAGGGACCAGACAACGGAAATATATTTAATACTTTTATACTATACACACATTTATGTATGGTGATGAGGAGGGCATATTGGTAGAGAGAATAAAAGAGGAAGCTCGCCGTCCGCAACCACCGCGACACCGCACCCAGCTAACCCGAGCAGCATCTGCGGTGCGAAGTACGTGTCCCGCCTGCACTGTTCCACGAAGGTCGAAGACGTCGTGGACTACATCCGAAAGAAGACGTCTTTCACCTTAAAGGTCGAACGTCTGGAGTCTCGCCACAAGATCAACTTCAGTTCCTTTGTGGTGAGAGTACCGACGCATCTTCTACCGACCTTCGAGGTGGAGGAGTTCTAGTCTACGGACGTAGTCTACCAGACGTTTCGGGGAATGCCAACGAAGCGCGCATCATGTCGCCGAAAAAAGACAAAACGTGATAAACTACAGTGTGTGTGTAAGATGAATGTGAATAATATAGAAAATAAGATTTATGTACAGTATTGTATAATTTAAAACTGTGCGTGTGTATAGTATATAAATATATATCCATTGTCTGATACCCGTAACACAAGTTCAACTTAGCACGGGATCGGATTGACTTGATATATGTTATATAAATATGTATATTTGTTTTGTATCTATTTTATGTGTGTCTGAATAAATTGATTTGATTTGATTAAATTTAAGATTTTTATTATACTACCCAGGAACATAGAAAAACTTTTAGTCCCTTCGGCGGGATTCGAACCCGCGACTTCCGCTTAAGCGCCGACGCGCTAACTACTGAGCCACAGAGGTCGTCATAGTCGATAAAGTTCGTCAAATTTTATTTTAACTGTAACCGATGGCGTTAAAATGTGTAATTATTAATAATTCGCAAGTCGCAACCCAATAATCATCGATGTCAAAGGCGCTATAAAGTTGTGGTCTGTCGTGACTCACACTCACACGCACAGCGTTCATTCATTAGTCCTGATGATCTAATAAAAGCCACAACATAATCTGTGCATCCGTTTAGGAGAAACGACGCCACAGACAGACGTATGCATTTACATACATTCTTCATTTTGTACGTTTAGACCTTTTAAAATATTCTAAGACAAAGGCAATGAATATAAATGTTGAATGTGTTGTAAATACTTTTAGGGTCTGTTTTACCTATCTACTGATAAGTGTCAGATAGTTTATTTACATGTTTTATCCCTGTCGCTCGATATAAAGTAAGTAGCGACCAAACTTCCGAATAGGCTCTACGACACTTATTAGTACATTGTGAAACAGGTGTTACTAATTATGCAGTTTACTATTAGTTCATTTCCGTCGTTTATACGTTTCACAGTTTCAGTATAATTAAACCTAACTCTAACAACAGCAAACTGCAAAAATATAGCGCCATATTACCGTTATTGGTTATTGCACCAACTCAGGTAAATATAATGTGTAGCTAACTAGTCCATATAGTTCAGGGTTGGCACACGTGCGATTGTTCGGTAAAGGTTTAAAATTATAAACTAAAGTTCTGAAGCTATCGACCGATGTTGAAAGACATTCGTGGCACAACTACATCACGAGATCAGATTATTGTAAACATGTACGACTCTATACTCGAGAAACGCCAGCTTTACATAATCAACTAGGCTTTTGCCCTCGGCTCCGTCCGCTTATTTCGGCTTCTTCGATCCTCTTTTCTCTTAAATGACTGTATAGTATATATTAAAGAAAAGTTAAAAAGATCTAAGAACAAGACATAATATAGGTGAGAAGCGTTACTATTATAAACTATGTAAAGAAAAGAAGGCTTCAAACATGCTGTTATGTTAACCTGTTTAATGTCTTGTTGAATTAATAAATCTTTACAAAAATCGTGATGTGTCCAGCCCTGTCGACCCAGCCCCGACGTCAAGGCCACGTGAATGTAGTTTTCACTCCGACATAATTCGGCACAACGTGTAAGACGTGGGTACACAATATAGGTGTCCCTGTATATTACACCCGTTACCTCACATCATGCCGAATATTACAATTGCCCGCTGAACAATTAGATAACAATTAGATAATATTTTGGCTCGAATTAGTTACATATTTTTGTTGAGCAATTTGGAGTAAAATTTTATAATAATATTTTGCAATAAATAATATGCTTTTTGTAATTGCAGCCATAACAAGTGGTTATTTAAATATGTAGTTATAATACGTGAATGGTACCTAGATTCTCGCGCGGATGAAATTACTTCTATATCAGTATAATGTACGCTGATTGAGTTCTTCGCTGCCACGTGTACGCCACGCCTCCATTCTTTGTTCAGATTCTATTTAATCTAAACGTAATAAAAAATATTTAATTAGACGAAATGAATGTGTGATTGTATTCCGTTCTCGCACGGTATTACAAGTGACATTTAAATTGTTAGTATTTTAGTGAGCTACTGTTTTTTATTTACGTTTAGATTATATTGGATCTAAACAAACACCTGCAGAGTTTACATTGAGTATAATGTTATATTGTGTTTCTCAACTGGATCCGCGTCACACCCCAGTAACCGCTAATAGTGGCGGATCTTGATACACATCCTACACACTACATATTGATAATCTACATACACATTACACATACTATCTAAGATCTAATTATAATCTAAATAAATGTAAACAGAAAATATAGCACACTATAATGTTTATTATTATTATATAACCACCAAGTTAAATGTCACATAAATGTACACCGCGCAATACAGAAATACAAAAACACACCCATTTGAACAAATTTGATAGTTTTGTTTACGCTTAGATTAAATTAGATTGCCAACTCACGTAATTAACTTACACTTGATATTTGCGAGATGTTTATGAAAATACCATTTTGCAGTTTTAACATATCGGGACTGGATCGTAACTGTATTATTGCAGAATTTAATTAGCAGAATCGACCTTCAGACAAAGTATATAATATATACTGCATGTAATATACGGAGACTGTTATCAGACGAGAGTTGAAGTAGAGCAACTTCATTAAACTCGGTACAGTTTTTGTTAATGTCTTTTAAAACCTTAAGCCAGAAACAAGCGAATCATAAAAATTGATTTAGTTTTTGATATAAAGTAAAATTTTTGGGTACTTCGCTACATTGTTGCGTTCGTTACGTGTTCGTCCCACAAGGCGATTTTCAATTTTAATTACTTTTTGCATTCGTCAGTTCGTCCAACGTAATTAATTATAACTTTTTTGTGAGTACGGTTTGCAAATTACTGGTAGTTTTTTAAATAATAGAAAAAAAGTAGTTTTGTTGATAATATTATTTATTTAAAAACATCAATGATGTTTTTGTTGATGTTTATTAGGTATGACATATTTATTTACACACAGTTTACTTATTACTTCTTCGTTAAAATCACACCTTATTATCACAAAATTATAAAGTAATACTACACAAACCCAAAAAATGACGCAAATTACGCAAATCGACACTCAGCTGTTGGTGTTTTATGAAAAACTATATAATATTTTTGTCTAAAGTAAAGTTATCTCAATTGATGAACAATAAAACTGTGTCGGTATGTGCTTGCGTTTTTATTTTCATTCTTCGTTTGTTTTTTATTAACGGTCAAAGTTGCGCTAATCCGATCCTATGTTTGGAGGCTGTTATCTTCTAAACTAATTTCAATTTTAGAAATATAAGCACATACCGACCTAGAGAAGTTTAATAAAAATCGTTGTTACGCTAAAATTTGGGTTTACAATGTTTGACTTTAGAGTAAATCAGTAACAGCGCTTGTATAGAGAAAAACCGACTAATGCAGACTTAAATCACAGTTTTTATCACATAAACAACTTCTTAAATATAAGACTCATAATCATCTAATAAGCAAAATAGTTTCGAATTCTGTTTCCTTATTAATTATTTTTTGTCAATTTAGCAGTCAAATCAGAGTTTTTATCACAAAATTAAGTTCTTAAGTTACACTAAGTAATAATAAAAATAATTTTACTTTCTTCTATAACATGTTTTAAATTATTCCATATTTAGTTATTAAAAATATTAAATTTTATATATGAAAATCGATTACAATCCTAAAACTCTAGAACGGCTGGCTAATTTTGGGCTTGAAATAATTGTGGAAGTTCAGAAAAGTTTTAAGCGATGAGAAATGTTAAGACAGAACAATGTGTGTCGGGACAACTAGTCAAGTATAAACATCAGTCTTTTAAAGAAACTATTATTTAAATCAATCGCAAATATAACAAAATGAAATGTAACCTAAGATTACATGACTAACAATAATGTAAGTAGGTATCACTAATTCAACTTTATTTTAAACTGGATGTCTCCCACGACTTCGTACGCGTAACCTGCGAAACCGTAGGTACATTTTTCCTCAATAAAAATTTGTCCTCTCCATACTAAATCGGTTCATTAGTTTCGGAGCATATTCAATTCAAACAAACAAACATACAAAACAAACAAATCTTTCCTCTTTATAATATTATTGTAGATATAAAACATACGATAAAGTGTTTTACTGTAAAAAATCTTACAATAATTGACTAAAATCAATCTCATTTAACAGTTTGACGTTCAGTAATTAAAAATATTATACACTCATAATAATATTGACTTGCAAATCGTTTCTATCTCTAAATCAGGCATATAATCAATATGTATATTTATACTTTTAATAACAATCATATGCCTATACTAGTCCTATAGGACTAGTAATTCAAGGCTAAGATTGTCATTTATTTCGCCCCTTATAAATTGTTTGATGACACTGGTAATGTGCTCGTCGATTTGAATAGAGATTTCAAGTTTTAAATGTATAATTAGTTATTGAACTATTTATAAGTTACCACTGATTATATTTTTTTGCTTATTATATTACCTCATGTTTTTGTTAGAAAACAATAGAAAATAAAAATGGGACAAAATGACGAATGAAAAAATCACAAAAAATTAAAATCGTCTTTTCGTCCCATTAGGACGAAACTTTGTGGGACGAACTCACAATTTTCCACCAACACTTTATAGTATTGATTTATATTATTTTAATATAAATCAATACTATAAAGTGTTGGTGAAAAATTGTGAGTTTATAAAACACTTTATAGTAAAAAGACGATTTTAATTTTGTGTGATTTTTTCATTCGTCATTTTGTCCCGTTTTTATTTTCTTGAAACAATGAACAATATTTATTTATAGTATTGATTTATATTATTTTAATATAAATCAATACTATAAATATAATATTGTTCATTGTTTCAAATACTTACGGATTGTGTCGCGGTGCACTTTTCTTTTTCCCGACGTTTCGGCTACTTTCCAGCAGCCGTGATCACGGGAGGACTTTATAGTATTATCTGATATTGTTAGTTACGACTCTTATAAATAATAGTACCCGTTATGTCACTTATCAAGATGGACGATTAAATAAATAATATTAATCCGTCGTGATCAGTTGATATAACAATGGTTGCCGCCCATCATAGGCACATTTTGTATAATGTATAAATATAACACTTTATATTATTATGTAGGTAATTATATTGTTTTAAGAGACACATTGTTTTAATCTAAGATTAAAATTTGTCAAGGAAATATTAAAAATATCAAGGCCTTAACAATACATTTTCGTTTCATAGATTACCTTCACGTGTTACTTTATAAAAAGTCACATTTTAAGGATTGCATGATTTACCTTTTTAATTTTTATTTTTTAAAAATATCTCTGATATACATTGCCGAAACACATTTTAACATTTTAAATCAATGTCAATTACTTTTTCACGCCCACAACAACATTTTAAGGACATCGTTGGACGAGTGTTTTGTCGCCAGATTTGAAGTTAAAGTATAATATTGACAGCTTTATATCGAGCGATCGAGTCGTTTCAACACGATCTCTGTTGCCTAATACGGCCTCGCGCGATTTGACTCACTCGCGAGGCAGAAAACCTGATGGATAACTCCTGCCTCATTCCAATTGACTTGACCTGTGACAGGCGCTAACTCCCACACTCTCTTATATTATCAATATTGACGCTCTTACCAACAACAGGTCCTTCGATAATAGAATATAACGATATCAAACTGTTCCTTACAGGACAAGTCTTTACCCTTGCCGTTTTAGCCACATATTTATAATTATTATGTTTCGGACCTTAATAAATTTCCTACAATTATTTTATAATAATATAATATAGTTATTTACGGTTTTGGTAGACAAAATCAAAGTCGCTGGTCACCTTCGTTTCCTTGCAGGACAAGTTAAAACTTCTGATCTTCCGAGTGAAATTTGTGATACAATATCATAAATCTTGATCACCGGCCACCCTTGAAAAAGTCATTAAAATGTACGATAGTTGGTAGGATTTGAAAAAGTTTAGTTCTATTGTGCAACTGGAAACGAGCGACCATTTTCGGTAGGATTAGACATTAAACAACCGATAATTTTCAAGGCAACAATCCAAATTATTTCACTGCCAAAAGCGAGCGTAAGTTACACAAGAGCCATATTATATGTAGCGATGTTTCGAAACGGTATTGTTACATATTAGTCGAAATTAGTGCTAACCAGCGGCTAGATTATACGCGCGGCCGTCTGCGACTCCGCCTTCCTCGGTTCGTGGAAGTTTCTGCCTCGTGAAACATCGCCTAAAGCAGAAGTTTATAATAGTAATAGGATTTTCCTTGTAGTGTCTAATGGAGCTACTTAGTTTTATTACTAGATAATATTTAGGGTTTAGTTTGTTTAAAAAGGTTACAAGTTCAGTTTATAACTTTTAAAATTGATCTGATATTGTTGACAAGTGAAAAATTACATTCACTACAATCTGTCAGTCTCCATTTTAAGTGTTACCAGCCCACAGTGGGCTAACACGGCGGTGAGGTCGGCAGTTTAAACTTTTGTAACAGTTTAATTACGGTTGAATTTAATTTTCTGCGCGCTTTCGCAGCCGCGATGCGGATATTAATGCGGTAATTTGATAAAGGTATTGTGACGAAAATATTTCCACACACTTTATGTCAATTTCTTATTAAGATTATCCTTTCTTTTATTTACTAAGTATGTAAATTTCGTTAGTCTTGTGTTTACGGATGTCCATGGACAAAGGCAATCACTTCCATCAGCGCATCATCTTGCTGCTTATTTCTCACTAGCACCACATAATTTATATCCTATTGTATCTATTATTAAATAACATTATACTGTTCTCGAATTAGCTTCGTGCAAATCTATTTTAAAATATTAAATTGAAGAGTCCTTCAATTCAAATGCGAAGTGTCAAGCCATTTTAATATGGACAGGATAAGTACGGTAATAATGTTCTAGAATGTTATTAAATTGTCAAATAAATAATAAATAATAATGGAGGGTTTGATACTGATTTGGCATTGATTGATTCGCGACAACGCGTCGTGTGCGGCCGGCCTAATAAAGGACAAATTGTATTAGATCATCATTTTTGGCTTTCCTGACATTGACCCTAGGTAATAGCTTTTATATATTATGTATTATCATTGTGCAGGTCCATAAATAGTACCTAAAGATAACCACTAAAATCTACATTGGAGAGTGGATCTGTCCTCCATTTATGAAACTGAAATTGAGGCCGCAAGCGGGTTTGAAGACTTTATTTACATGGAGTTATATAAAAAAAATGTTTATTTTAAAAAATAATAAAATATCTTTATTTTGTCCCTCGCAAAGTAAGTGTTCGTAAGTTGAGTGTTCGATAACGTGGTGTGAATTGCCAACAATTATCCCACGAGGTGACAGTTGCGACAGTTTGACGCCTGTCATTAAACTTTCGTCATTGACAAATAACAGATAATTGAGTGTCGCTGTCATTTTCCATAATTTTGAGTGAATTTCATCAGACACGTAGCTCTGAGGCGAAGATTATTTTACGTAAGAGAATTACGGCAGATCATTAAATTGCCACGCACGCGGTTGGCCAATTATTATTGGCCAGTGAATGAGCTAGAAAATGCCGATAATATATACATATATATTTTTTTATTTATTTATTTATTTAAGGCATCGGCTTATAACCATTTGCCAGTGTCGAGTTAAAAAGGCGGGAAATAGAATTTTTGTTTCAATTTTCAACACCGTATTCCTATATCGTCAAGTCTAAAGTCTAGTCAAAGTCCAAATTCAGATTCAGATTCAGTAAGTGGTAGAAGCTTTACTGAAAGTTCCTTGGGAGTTTTGGCGGAAACACACAAAATAGCACGTTTTTAGAAGTTGTATCACTTGCCCACACTTGTGCACGTTAACGAATATTTAATGGTTAATATTCTACAAATATTACATATTAAGAACCGACATAACACAAATTTATGAAGAAATACAAAATCCACAACGTCACCCCTTTGAACTCTCCGGCAAAACTCCTGAATAATATATTTTTCCAAATCTGACATCTTCTTCTTTTACTTTTGGCAACTATCTGCATGATATTCTACCAGCAAATGTGACTAGCTTAGCTATTGCGCACGTGCCGCAATTTGATAAACGTCAAGCAGTCAACGGAGTTACAACAGCTTTGGCTACAACTTACCACAACGCTTAATAGGGATTTTATAGTTTCCATCTCCAACCAGCTCGCTTTTAGTAGTGCTTGCGGAATTTTTAAAAATATAATTATGAAAGTTGATATTTCCGCCGGAACAACCTAACCAGATAGAATCATTATCAAATCCTATTTTCTAATTTACTTTCATAACAATAATGCATATAATATACAAAAATTATACATACACAATGGACAAACCAGCATGTGATTTGTATGATGTCCGATAGAAATACAATTTAGCAGTCACGTTTTCAGTAACATTGCTAGTATCATAGTATAGTTAGTATCATCTGTAACCTTTCACCATTTGTATAGGAATTTTATTGTATATTATTACATAAATGGTGTATATACGGTGCTCGCGAGACCACAGACCTTGTCTGTTAATGTATGTGTATGTATCAGTATAACTATAGGTGTATCTGTTCCACAGGGCCATATGTCTGTTGTTATGTAGTTCGATGTTCGTAGAGACACATACAAATGTGTTTTTTATGTACAACTCAAACTCAAGTTGCCTAGCCTTTGTTTGTTCTTAAGGTGATTTATGTTTGTGTCGTGTTATATTATCTCATTGGGTCAACGATGTTTTTTACTGTCTTTCCATTGAGTTCACGGATTCTTCAAGACGCCTTCAAGGATTTTAAATTAATTTCAACGTCCAAGTTAAAGAATACGAGCTTTTGCCCGTGGCTCCCTCCACGTAAATACTGTATCCCACGCGAACACTATACCCTTTCGGGATAAAATATAGCCTACATTTTAATCCAGAGCCTAAACTACTATAATACCAAACTTTATCAAAATCAGCTTAATAGTTTTTGCGTGATAGATTTACAAACATCTTTCCATCCATCCATCCTCAGTTTTCACTTCCGAATCAAAGTTTTTCGCCACTCGCAGGCAATGAGCATATTTTCAATTTCAGATATTATCGCAGTATAGTCTATGAAGTTTTTGACTACTTACATGTCGTTATTTTATAGATACGAAATACTTTATTCATGGAAAATGCGCGTGTACCACCTCACTAAATTCAGACGTCCTTATTAGGATCCTAAAAAGAAAGCTAATTAGAATTTAGTCAGTCAGAAGCCAAACTTCTCCCGATTTAGGATGCTAATTTGGTTCCTAAATACCTAAATGCTATTTCACTAAACTGAATCTGATACGCGTCAAATAGCTTATTTGCATATTTTGTCTCTTCAGCTCCTTATAATGTTAGTAGAAACAAAACTTCTTATTAAGCTATCTAACACTCATTAGAAGATTGTGGAACAGGCCCTCAGTGTAATCGGCGACGAAGATACAATCATGTATCTATTTATAATCATGTTATAATTACAATTGGCTAATAATTTTGTTTTTGTTTCTATAAAAAGGCAGGTACCTATTGTAATTAGATGTCAGGTTTTGTTGCTAGCTCGTGGGTTTTTCTCAATGTTAGAAAAATGTTACATGCACTATATTCATTGTTCTCGCAAGCATGACGAGATTTTATCGCTTCTTGTATTAAAATTTTTGTACTTAGATACAAAGATCTTATTCTTATATTGAAAACAAAAACGCGTTTGTACATAAAGTATCGCAATCTAATCTAAACTTCGAAGAACTCGTACTACCTAAGGAGCTAGAACTCCATGGTACACCTTAAAAAACTCTGATCTAAACAGAAACGCCTTGACATTTATTAAAAGCATCGTTTATTAACCGATTAATTAAAAACGCAATAAACAATTAATTTTTACCGTTTTTTTTAATGTAAATCATGATATTATAATATTAAATTAACATAAAATATCGATTTAACCCCAGGGCGCTCGTCCTACGCAAATCCTTGAACCGACGTAGTTATTCTATTATATTGATAGATATGAATATTTATGTAATAAAAGCTAATAAATAATGAGGTCAACGTATTAATGTCATTAGTACACGAGTAGAATTTGCATACGAAACTGTAGCATGTAGCTAGCGCCATCTATCTTCGAATAGCTGAATGAAGGCAAATTAGCTATTAATAATTAAATAATATTAGTAGGATATTACATAATAATGAATGAATTAAAATAACTAAATTATTATCTAAATTATATCTCCTTACTAATAAAAATATTTACACAACGGATAACTTAACAACGTTGCTATCTTTTTCGATCATGTGACATTTCCAACGTATCAGACAAAGACAGAAACGTTGTTTAAGTCATCCGTTCTTTAAATAGGTTTATTAGTAAGGGGTAATATGTATAAGTTATTGTCTAAATGAAAAATAAAAGAGGCCTACAGGTAAAAAACTGAATTTAGGTCGGAGGTTGAGTACCTAAGAGGCTGGCAGCAATGCCTCGGTGTATGGCTAAACTGATACGTTGGCCGAGGTAAGCGCTAGCCTTAGGGTCATTAGTTTTGTCGATTAGTTTTTTGGCCTAATCCCTAAAAAGATGCATGGCACTGGGATGGAAATGAAAATGAAAAATGAAAAAAAAATGAAACCCGAACAACACAGACATGCACAAGGACCCATAGTTTCGACTCCAAAAGGCAGAAAAATGTAACCATCGCCGATGGATTCATATTTCCGCCTGTGTTGTTGGTCTCAGCGAGTGCAGCTGCCGCCCCAGCCACCCTTGCAGTGGCTGCTACGTGTGACGCCGCCAGCGTATCCACGCAGGTACGCCGGTGGCCGGCACGTTGACGGTGGCAAGAGCCCTGCGGATGACGTCATTTATGGAGGCATGGCGGGACTGGCGGCCGACACTGCGGCGGCAGGACAGTCCATGGTGTCCTTGGCGGTCCACCGTGGTGCCATAATGGCAGCGATGGGGCTCGTTAGTGGCGATTCCTAAACGCAGACTGACTAATGGTGTGAAGGTGTGGTTATCCAACAGAGTTCCGATATTATATGACGGGAGTGCCTGGAGCCAGTACCTCGATTCCGGTTCAGTTGACGCTAAGAGACGGGCGCGATCAATAACAAGTAGGAGTAATTTAACAGGTCTGATTGTGCCAAATTAGGAAGGAGTTCATCCCAATTCTTTTGAATGTTGGGATGGACTGGAATTTCGCCTGGACAGACTCCACGCCAAGTATTAACAGCTTTCGGTAATGAGTCAATACCCACGCAGTCTGATGAATTTGTAATGATTTTGGTGAAAAGTGGGTAGATGCTATGAGCAGAAGACAAAAAAGGAGGAAGAGACACACTGGACTCCTGATACCCAAACCTCCGAACCAAATGGGTAGAGCGGCTTGGGACCATGAGGTGTCGGAGATATTGCAGTTCAAAATATTGACCAGTGTGTCCTTCAAAGTGAAATTTAAATGTGGGAGAAGGTTGGAAAAATTCCATAGTAGACAGCATCTCAAAGCCTACGTTAATTTGGCCACAAACAGACAGAACCGAATGATTTGGTATGTCATGTGGGAATTTATCTAAATAAGTTTGCCGGAAGATTCTGTGAATTTGCTATTTTGTTCCGAAATAAAGGCATTAAAACCGTCACTGAGTATGGGGGCACCCAGGAAGCGGAGGGACTCTTTACTGAGAATTTTTATATTAGGGGCCAGATTATTAAATTTAATGGTTATTTCATTCAAATGATCGTGTGAGTCTTTAATAAACAACTCACATTTAGAGAAATTTAGTTGCAAATCGATGGATTTGAATGTTTCAATGATGGCTTGTAGATCCTGCAAGACTGAAACCGGATCTCCACCGAGGGTCTCATCATCCAGGTACCAAACTTTGAATTCTAATGAAAGCGATGTAATGATGTATGGCAAGGCTGAAAATAGCGGGGCCCAAAGGATCACCTTACTGACCACCAGTAGAAGAAAGTAAACGATCACTTTTGTATATGAGTGTTGAATCTGCCATAGCACTGTAGAATATATTCGTAGATATCGGGCACGTGTTTTTGAACTTCTTTTAATAGAGCACTTCTAGAGACAGAGTTAAAGGCATTTTTACGTCTACTTTCAGAACCACTTGCCCAGTTTTAGCTTTGATATATGTGTGGAGGGCGTGGACGGCAGCTTCTCATTCTCCCTTACTCCCAAAACCAAGTTTCACAAGTTGAAAGGTATCTGTATGTTTTCGCGAAATACGTTTGCAACATACTTTGGAACCAATCCTTCGGTAGGTGCAGCCAACAGCTATAGGGCGGATGCCTCCGTCTTTCTTTTTTAAAGCGCACAGAAAAAACATAAATTATGCCAGTTATATCTTGGTGCACCTTACCAGATAACATCAGGTTGATTAAAGCTGTCAGGTCCACTAGAAGCGCTCTGCCTGATTATCCCGGAGCACAAATTAGATTCTTTAAATACTAAAAAAGAAAGAAACTGTTATTTTGCAACGTGACTTACCTATTTTTTTAAATCAGACAACCATAGCAGTAAGACATAATCCAAATGACAAAATAAAAAGATATTATACTAATAATCATTTGGCTGTACAATAACGTATTTTTTTATAAACTTCAATTGGTATTCAAGATTAACATTGCCAATTTTATCTTTAAATGGTATAAATATTTTTATTGATAAATTAATCGAAAAAATTGGAGTAAAAGTTCCAGTTAGAAACGTTTGCCAATAGATGGCATCTCCTAGTGTAATTTAGCTATTATAGCGTATATTATTATAGCTAGGAGCGTCGTTATTAGCGATATTAACTACTATTAAAATGTAGCTTTGCTACAATATTATTATGCTGACATAGGTACTAACTACTCATCAGAGTTTTGTGCACCGATATCAATATCTTTGAAATTTTGCTATTGCCAAAATTATATTCGTCATCATCATCCTATATTATATTAATCAATGCTTACTGCTACATTTTTTCCGCCGACTATCACAATAGATAATAATTATTATTTAATAATATAGTATCTAATCATTATTATCACTCGTGATTATTTAGTATGTGCGCAGATCGATAATGCTTATTTGGGGAAATACCACGGCCTCTCAGAAAACTGGCATGAAATAACGCTTGAGTTTGTTTTGCCGAGAGAGTGAGAATAGCGGAGGCTTTTATGTATTTATAACTTTCTTAAAATGTGTTCATAATAATATAGATAGTAAATTTAACTAAAAAGAGAAAAAATATTATTTTTAAACAAAAAATTAAAACCGACTTCTAAAGTAATAATTCACAAAGAAGTATGAAAAAAAACTTAGTTTCAAAATAATTCCCTTTGTAAATTCGGCTAAAATTTTAACTATTTCTGTACTCAATTAACTTCTTAATTTTGAAGTTGGTACCAGCCCAAACAATATCCTATAATATTATATATAGGACTTGATATTCAAATTTGCTCATACCGACTTAAAAAGATTGAGTAGAGAAATAGTTAAAATTTTAGCCGAATTTAAAAGGGGAATTATTTAGAAAATAAGTTTTATTTCATACGTTTTGTGCATTTTTACTTTGGAAGTAGGTTTACATTTTTTGTTTGAAAATAATAATAAAGCACAGCAATCAGCATGTTGCTAATATTATAATAAGTTTATTTTTTATGTCTAGTTCGTAGCATAATTTTACAGTTACAACTATTTCCACAACATAACATAAGCACGGTAACACCAATAATTCCGAGTCTGGCGAAGCGTGACACTAGCGTCATACAATATGTAGTTATAGCTCACTAACGTTACCACACCGCGGTGTACTTGCGCAAGCGCAGCTGAGATGAATGCGTAATGTGCTGCACGGGCCGCAGCACAACGCAGTACAGTAGCTGTAGGGTGTAGACTGTACCGGATAAAGTCAAACAAAATCGCTAAAATATACTACTGTTTCCAAATCCGAATGAACATCAACAACATGCTACGGGCGTGAAATCCGATAAAATCGCTAGAAAAAGCTTTATAAATCTTGTCGTCTGTAAAATTGTTCAGTCAAATCTAAGTACTTACACACATACTGACAACGCTAAGACTACCCATTACAAATCTACCTATGATATTTTTCACTTAGTTTTCCATGGCTAGTGATCTCCCTGTGAAATTCAGTAATATAAAGGCTACATCTCTTATATGCTAAAGTTACTCCCTCTTCCACAGATAAACGAGGAGTAACACAGTACACACGACACAACCATGAGCAGAACCAGGAGTTTGGCTTACCTCGCGGCGACGCTGTCGTTGCTGGCGCTGGCCGCCGCCGCCCCCGCGCCCGCCCCCGCCGCAGACCCCGCGCCCGCCGACGACAGTAAGCCCGAGATCATTGAGATCATCGCTCCAGCTGCTAATGCACAGGTACTACAGCAGTCAATCATTAAAATTACAAATATTTACGACAGAAAACCGTACAATGAGCAACCGGCATGACTGGGCTCCACCTGAGAGATAAAATGGTGTCACAGATAACTGGCGATGTACGTAAAGATTTATGGAGGTATATTAATAGAGCGAAACAGACTAGTTAAAATGAGGGAAGCAAAACTTCCGAGGAGAGCCAAGAGCATACTTCGGAACGACAAATCCTTGAGTTACATGATGCCATTAGTCTTGATCAACGCAATTTTAGAGATGAACCAATCAAACATTTTTAAAAGGAATCTTCTCGTATGACCCACACTGGGTGCACCACTTGTCCTCAATGCTAACGCCACGTGAACGTTACTTAATGTCAATTAACATACACGAATTAATTATACAAACATACATATACATCGGGTTACGCGTTTTTATTTTGAAAAATTATGCAATAAATGTCACCAAAATACCATAGAATCTATGTAATTTTAGTGAAATATGCGATAAAAATAAATCTTGCAGGTGGGCACATTCATTATAATGATATGATTTCATATTATTCACTGTGAAATCTGTTTATGTAAATGATGATAACTATTAGCCATAAGATATTTAGTTCCAAGGCTGGCCGTGATTATGCTATCGCGTGTCACTGTACACCTTCTGTTATCTACGTCGCCCAGCTCTGATGCACAATCGGATGTATCGTGGGAAAACTCAACTGTGTCACAAACAGTCCCATCCGTCCAAACTTATCAGTTTGACAGTTCAATACATTTAACACAACTTCACAAGATGTTATCAAAAATGAGCTAATACTTAACGAAAAGTTGTTAAATGCTACGGATGTTTACAGTTCTCACTATTGTTTTCAACTAAAACTAATAAATTATACAGACAAAAAATACAAGTAATAAGTCAAATACAAGATACATCTATTAAAATATAGAATTTCAAAATTTTTGAACCTTTACAAAGCTTTTGATTGTGTCGAACATGCTATGATTATTATTAAGAAGCTTCCATAAAATTACTAAACTCGTACTTAATATTATACCTACTATAGTACATCTAAACGTAACAAATACCTATTTGAAATTTTCTGTAAAGTCAAAATATGTTTCCTGAAACCTAAATAAAGTTAGGATTACCACAAGGTCCATTTTGGGGACCATACGTTACCGATAAAAGGTGCAGATTTATTGTGGTGTGCAAATTTGAAATTATTTTTAAAGGTCCCCATTTTTTTAAATATATTATTATTATTATTATAAACATAACTTTCCAACAAACAAACATTAATTGCTATATTTATTAAAACACTTTATAAGAAAATATATATCTTCTTTCAGGAGACGCTAGCTACTCTGAACCTGGGCGCCCCGGGCTCGGAGCTCAGCGAACGTAACAAGCGCACTATCGGCATCCTGCGGCAGCTCTTCCCCTCACTTACACAGGTAATGCCTCACCACCATCCCCGCATAACATATATGTATAAAGAAATACAACAAGTACATTTGACGAAAAATTATACTTATACTTGTGAAAATTCATGTTTTTAAAAAGCTTCTGATGTTAGCAAAAAGCCATAAGTCCAGTGACAATCGAAATTTTGCTTCCAAACACAATTTACCGCCGAATGTACTTAACGAGTCTCCTCAAACAATAGATGAAAACTCCGCTAGTGCATGTCAAGGTTATAAAAACTGAAAATTTGCATGACACCGATTATAATAATACATTCGATTATATAATTGTACATACATCATTTTATTGTTGTTCATTATTACGTGTATCTTTAACTCTTTGTTAAGTTTTCCAGCTTGATCTGTTCAGATCTCTCGTGCCATTCGTCTGCAGACGAATGTAAAGAGTGAATATGTTCTAGATGATCGAAAAGAAGGTACAAGAGCTAACAAGCTTCGTGCTCCGGACATTTGGACCGTTTTTCATTCGCGCCTTCCTAGGAGGCAATCGGAACAACGGCGGCAATACCAACGGCGGCACCGTTGACCTCGAAGACGATGATGACGATGACGATGATGACGATGACAAGGCCACCACGACCACGGCCGCGCCGGGCCGCCGGCGGCGAGCGCTGTACTACCTGCCGGTATGACTGTCCGTACCGCACTCAGCCTGCCACGGACGGCAGCGCGCGCGCAGACCGCAACCATCTTCACGTCAGCCATCGTCACCCTAACACCCCCACGCCCATCCCATCTTCATCGCGAACCTGTCCCTGCCGAGTACTGACATACGGGTTCGGTTTCAGGAAGCCATCGTCGATGAGAACCAGCTGCTATCAGGCGCGGAATCTCAACAGGCAGAGGTACGAGTCGCCTTCGGAGGTGACCAGCCCGCCGACCAGTCCGCCAGCCAGTCCGCTGACCAGCAGACCGCGGCGCAGACCAACTCCGCCTCTATTGATGAGATAACGCTAGACGACGCGGACGACACGGAAGAAAACCGAAATAAGAGGTGAAAAATCATCTTGGATTGAAGATAATTTTCTTATTTATGTCATAATGTGTAATGGTATCGATCACTCTTTTATTTCCAATTGAGATCGGTTGGCAATCGAAACACGTCAAAAGTCAGGCTTGGGTAACACGTCGAGAGCAAGCGTTGCGTTATGCGCACTTTTTAATTCGCACGCCACGGTATTGTCTGTTTTTATCGGCAATTTACAATACGTGTTTAATCAATTATGCAAGCTGTGTGAAATTGAAGTTCGTTAAGCCCGATTCTGCGAAGCTGATGATCTTTTAACCTGTTTGTATTTTATAGCTTACCTCATCGAGAAACATATAAAGTGTCGTTTGCTTATTCAATAATTGGTATTTGTTAACAACTATTTCATTTATAATTCGATATTAACCTGAGTCCTTACATAATGGCTTTAGATTCCAAATGTTCCTGTCCAGGTTTCCAAGTTTCTTTTACCTGATCAATTCCAAGACTTAGTAATTTTAAACAAAAATGTATTTTAGCCATACTTAAAACTTAATTTTATTGATTTCAGATTCTTGAACTTCGGAGGCTCAGCCGGCGGTAGCGGCGGCAGTGGTGGTGGTTCCGGGAACTTCTTGTTCGACATCGTCAGGGTGAGTCACTTCACACCATCAAAAATACTTTATCTTAATAATCCATCTTTTCTTTTTGTAATTCTTAATTACTTATATTATATCTTATCCAATGTCCCGTAACATGACACTATATTTTCCCTCAATCAAGCGATTGACACAGTACTTCTTAGTATCCATAATTCTATTTCTATTTTTATCTTAATTAAACCTTCTAAGATAACTCTCATGTAGCCTAGGTCGGAAAATTCTCCTTCACTTTCCAAAGTTAAGGAATAGGAATGGCAACATTAAAAGAATAACTTGGCTGCATGAGTTGGTAGCTAGTTGTCAGTGAGCCTGCTGTTGTGTTGTGTTGAGCGGAGGTTGTTGCAGCGGCCGGTGGAGGCGATGGCTCGGGCTGCTGGTGGGGCTTTCCGTGTGTTCGCTGGCACCGATTCTCTCAACCTCGGCCTCACTGCCTCTCATTCTGCAACCCTGGACCCTAATCAAGTACAAGATCCGTCTAGATCATTCTAGATAAATAGACAAGATCGATCTAGTCTATAGCCGCGCCTTGAAACAATCAGAAAGTTTGGAGTTAAATTGAACTTTAAGGCAGCAAAATAAAAATATTTTTTGGCCATAAAAATGTTTGTTCCAAGGAGCGTGCGTAACATTTCTCGATGTGTTCACCTAGGTAGATGCCGTCACTTGTAGATTTCGGAACTGTCTGATGTTGTAGAATATTCAGTCATAGTTGGAGTTGTAATTAGCAGCAGCTGCAGTTTTTGGAGCTTCGTCGAGTTGTTTAGCCACTAACCGTTCTTTGCCAATCGCTTAAGTACCTACTCTTTTCACAAAACTTACTTTTTACACTATTTTCTTTTTATTCACTTACGCACATCTAACATTAACAATCTTAGTTACACAAGTAGATAATTATGTAATGTACTCGTAGTTTGGAATAATTTTCTAGTGGATTAGGTAATAGTCATTAATTACGTTTGTATATTTAGTTCAGTGCGCTTTCTCTTGATCATTGAAGTTTGTATTACATTTTAAAGCATTAAGTACTTGATGAAACTTTGTATAATTCGTCAAATATAACATTCAGCATATTATTACTTATGTAAGTATGCTACAATAAGTATTTGAAAGTCTACATCATAGATTATACAGATATAAATACTGGTCTACAGGTTGTATAAAAATGTCTATTGTATAAAATTTGTTTTGCTTAAACATGGCATCGCGAAGTATTTCGCATTGCTTAAGTATTTAGAACCGAGTAATCCCCTAGTAATCGGCTTTCAGTAATACGACCTCGGTAATATAAGGGCTGGATAACCACTGGTCTACATTGGAGTCTATGTAAGGGCGATGAATAACCTCGTATTCCCTGTTCAGCTGGTGGCCGGCTCGTCGTCCGGCTCGTCGGGTGCCGGCGCCGGAGCCGCGGCAGGCGGCGAGGAGGAGGCAGGCAAGGGCGACAACCTCACGGAGGGCGTACCCGGCCCCATCACGCGCCTCTTCATCATCGCCAACCGCGGCATTGCTAATCTCATTCAGGACCTCATCCTGCGCATCGCGCAGACCTCCGAGCGGATAGTCAACTTCAAGGCACGCCTCATCACCTCCATCATTTAAGGAGTTAGGCAAATCATCGTTAAAAGCGTTCCCATTATGCGAGCAGACATCAAATTTTTATAGGTCACCTACAAGGTTTCTAGCAAGTTGTATACAATTTGCAGGTTGCTCGCATAATGTGAATGCGTGTAGGGAGTCGTTAGACAAAGAAGTCGGACGGGCGGGGCTAACCCGCGGGACTCGCGTCGAGTTTGGACTAACTCCGCGCGAGTACCGATACCTCAGGGCGCCGCTCGCCGGCCAGAACGAGAACACTTTGCCTCCGCACAAAACATTTGTTTATAAACAACTTAATGTTAACAGCCCCGCGAGTGACTATCTGAAACGAAATCTGTCAAACCAGCTTCGCTGCGATTAAAAATGTTTCTGTAGAAATTCAATATCTTCTAGCAAGTTCCATTTGGCTACCGCGAGTAGTCGTGTGTTCACTGTTAACAGACTCTCACTCTTCAGTTAGAACCATTGCGGAGGACAAGATGTTCCGGTTCAACGTTAGTTCCATGCATTTCAATGCTAAACCCATCTAATATTTATTGTTCACTGACATGAGCCCAGTTGTACATTACCCGATCATCTGTGTACATTGTGTCAACATTTTTTATATTTTTATACGGAAACCTGTAACATAACGTCGCATTGGCCCGCTCGGTCCGGCGGCTGTTAGTTCGGTAAGGGTGTGGGAGGGGGGTGTCGTGGCGCGGCACCGCGCGGGGCGTTGCGGGCTGTTGCCTGTATTTATTGTGAGCCGCGCGCCCCGTGCGAGCGGCGCGCTGTCGTGCGGCTCGGCGCGCTGCCGTGCGCTGCGGTGCGCTGGGCCGCGATGCCGCCGGCCGCTCGTCGTGATATTCGCTGTGATCGTGATGCGCGTCGCGTCGACTCCTAGTGTCTCTAGTGTAATGTAAGTAGGTAGGGGCGGTGGATCCGTCTTGCTCAAGCTATTTTTATGTGACAATCTTGATTCGTTTTTATGTTTGTAAATATGTATAATAGCGGAATTTTATGTAAAATAAACAATTAGTTACCAAAACTGTTTATATTCTTTCCCTCCTCTTTCCAGCTGCGAGGCAAGCATAGGGCCAAGGTACCTCCAGCGGTGTCCTGAGACCACCTAAGGGCTATGTCCTCCAGATGAGAGTGACTGGGGACTAATGCATCGTTTTAAGATTTGCAATAAAAGCTTACAATCTTTTGTAGATTTATTTTTTTAAGCAAAATGTTAGTATGAATACTAAATAAATGACACAGTACGATTCAAATATTATTTTGGCCTTATGCTTTATAAAAGTACCTTGAATATTAAAATTTGGACAAATAGGTAGTGTGTTAAATTACAAGTCAGAAGTTTTGTGAATAAAATTGTGAACAAATACCTATTAAATCCATAAATCCTAAAGTTTATTATGCTGTAGAATTAATAAAAAATATTTTAATAATAAGTATGCATGGAGCTTACAGTTTACTTGCTACTCTGGCGCCACCTAGTTTTGAGTTGTAGAAAAGCCGACAGCCGAACCGAAGAACAATTTTTATAATCATTAGAAAGAGCCTCATATATTATTATTTCTTGTTTTAAGACGAATTTTGTATAAAAGAGTCCACAAGTTTCATAATAAATCCCACACAGCACCTCCGCGCAGAGTACTTGGAGACAGGTCGAGGCAGACGTCGTTTTACTTTGTCAGTCTCATGAGGGTCTGTATGCTCGTATCCTGCGCCTAACGTCGCCTTCGGGTAGACCTGGCTGTGAGGCACGCGGAATTTATCAGCTGGTATACCAGCGCGGTACATTTGCAAATATAACTTCGATACTGGCATCTCAGCCGTTTGAACGGGGTACAACAAACATCATAATATTATAATATGCAATGTGTTTAAAATTCTTCGAAAGGCAAATTTTATTTTGAAAATATATTAAAAGCGCTACCGTGACAAATTTTGACATTAATGTAAAATTTTTTTAACTACTATTTTGTGTTGTGACCTGATCAAGTGAGCTGAAAGAATTTTGGTGGGATGTAAATATGTGACGTTGTTCTTTTGTATTTGTTCCATAAATTTGTGTTATTTCGTTTCTTAGTATGTAATATTGGTATTAACCATTATAATATTATATTCGTTAATGTGTGGCAAAAATATCACAAGTGTGGGCAAGTGCTACAACTTCAAAACTCCTTGACGAAGTTTCAGTAAAGCGTTTACCACTACTGAATCGACTGACTTGACTCATTGACTGCATTGACGATTTATTTAGACTTTAGACTTTACGATGTAGCAAAACTGTGTTTAAAACAAAAAATAAACTTCTTTTCTCCGACTTTTAACTTGACTACCTTGGTTGGTTGCTGCTAGTTTACCGCCAATAAAAAAACTTATTGTCAAATGTCAATAGTCAATGTTAATATTGACGTCTGTCAACATATGATTCAATTTCCAAATAATCTTTTATGTGTTTTGTGAAAATTATACATCAGAATAAATAACACATCTTAATTACTTAATTACAGTATATTTAACCAATTACAGTATATTTACTGCAAATATGTAGAGTCTACTTTGAATTTTTTAAATAAATAAGTTTGAAAAGTTTTAGGTGCATTCGTTATAATAAAGTAGCATTTTCTCTTCATTTTATACAAAATATCGTAACTAAAACATTAAAATGACTTTATACGAAGGGATAGCCTTAATCCAAGAGAAGCAGGCTGTCGTTCTGGACCTTGGAACTGATTACACGAAGTAAGTATAAAACACATTAAGCTTACCGCTATTAGTGTTTCAAGCTTATGCTAAGTTAATGTTTTACTCTTTTTTGATATATATTTAAATAACAGAACATTAAATGAAATCCAATCATGTTGGTCAAAAGTTTTGAAATGTTTTAATCTAAGGGTCTGTTTCACAATCTACTGACAAGTGTCACAAGCTTATTTTCATATTATTTCTCAGTCGCTCGATGTAAAGTAAGTAGCGACAAAACTTCCGAATATTCAACACTTTACAGACGACATATAAATTAAAAATAATAATAAAAACGCAATCAAAATTGAAGTAGGTAATTGTCAACATACTTTGCTTAGTTTTGGCAATTATATTTCTCCTTTCTAGTTGTTTTTTCATTTATTTCTTATTACTTTTTAAGTTATTGATTAAGTTTTTGTTTATTTTGTACATTATATAAATTCATATTAACATTATTAATCTCCCTGAAATTATGTAAGTACTTATAAAAGATGCAATCTGTTTTACACCTATTATTAAGGCAGCATTATCTAAATATAAACAACATGAATGTGCAATTTTAGCTTTTAACAATGTTTGTTCCCTGTTGGTGTATCTATTTAAATAAATAAATAAAAGATTGTGAAACCGGCCCTATTTCAAATGATTCAGCTGTCCATTTTGCAATATACCCACAACCATCTGTGTTTCAGGTTCGGTTTCACGGGCGAGGCGGCGCCGCGATGCATCATCCCGTCTGAGTTCTGGTGTGCGGACACGCGGAGGATGAAGCGCGTGTTTGACTACAACACTGAGGAGGAGCTGTACGACAACCTCGTGCACATGCTACATCTGCTGTACTTTAGGTAAACATCTTTCATTTACTCTTCTTTGGAAGTCTAAGTACTATTTCAAAACATTGAGAAAAAAACTTAAACTTGACCAGCTTCTAACACTGTAAAATATGGTTATATCAGCCAAAAATTGCTCAACCATATTCAGTAATAATAATAATAAAATAATAAGTAATGTTTTGTAACCATCATTACAGAGTATCAATGTTCAGAATGTCTGTAACAATGTAGGCATTCAGATTTATAATTATGATAAAATGTAAAAGTACAAAACAAGACTCAATTAACGAGACTATTTGTTGTTGTTACGCATTTATAAAATCAAAAATCTGGATAATAATCAAATTAATGAACAAAACTGTTTTCTGTACTTAATTTGGCATTAATATTTTGCTATGTAATTATTGTAAACACCAAAAATAAAAGTGTGTATTCCACCTCGATAAATTCAGACATTATAGCATTTAGGAAGTTAGGATCCTAATTAACATCCTAAATCGGAAGAAGTGCGGCTTCTGACTGACTAAATACTAATAAGCTTTATTTTTAGGACATCTGGATTTATTGCGGTGGAATATGTGCATTAGGAATCAATGTGTAGAACTTGAAAAAAGTGATGATGTGTTTAACTTAAAAATATAAAATTATTTAATTGTGGTTAGTAGTCCGGATAACAGCAAGCTCTTTGTTACTACTCTACATACATTCTTCTGAATGTTTCATTACATATCTATATTACTTTACAGACATGTGCTGGTGAACCCAAAAGAGCGTAAGGTGGTGGTGGTGGAGTCGCTGCTGACGCCCACCCTGCTGCGTGAGACTCTTGCCAAAGTGCTCTTCATGCACTATGAGGTAAATATAAAAAATATTGCTTTAGAATAGGGGTAGCCTAAATAGGGGGGAGGGGAGGGAAGGGGAAGGGTCACCTTACTCCCCTCCACCATTCCCAGGGTGAGGAGATGTATAGATTTTGAGAAAAGTGCATTTGAAAATTTACAAATTTTACCTCAATATTATACCTTTACAGACAATTTTCCTGAAATTCTTTAGTATTTAGTAAAAATATTTAATCAATATTGATGGAGGAGTGGGTTACTCCTCCCCTCTTCCCCCAGAAACCTGTACTTTTTTGAGGTTATAATATTTCAAATTGATTTCTTAGGTATGTTTCACAACATATCACAAAGCTAACCTAACCCAAAACTACACAAATGTCATTTCACGCCGGGTTTTTGTTAGGCCGTGTTACCGCTCCAAAGACGTTTCGAATAAAAAAGTATAATATAATAAAAATCTTAAATATATGTATAGTATAAAAGTATTAAATATGCTTCCCGTTTTCTGGTACCTGTAACACAAGTTCTTCGGATACTTATTTTAAGGAATCAGAAGTGATAAAATATAAAAAAAAAAAAACATTTTTAAACAACCTAAAAGTAATTTATTTACCAATCAACATTTATTAATTATTTTACAATAAGACAATCATTAATATTCAAATCAAATATAAATCACAATGACCACTTTTATAAAATAAGCACCGATATAAAATAACGTTAGATAGACTTACAACGCGCAATACCGAAACCAAGCACCTTACCGGCTGACGATCGAGCAGCCAATCGCCCGCGCCTATTGGAGCCTCTGCTTTTATAGGGAGATAGTGGGGGATCGGTATTACCTGTTGCGAGTTCTGCTTTTTAGCTTATACGGCCTATCCTGATCGTGTACCGTCCTCGGCTGCACCAGCAACGTCTTCTTCTGGAGAGCTCGTACACACGGTGATATCCCGTTCACCATGCTCGCCCGTATGTGACTCGCCCACTCTTGAGGTTGCAGCAGGAACAGCGGATGCACTTGTAGATGCACCGGCGTCCCCAGAGTGCTCGTCATCGTAATCTGTACAACAATTACAATGTTAATTAATCATAAAAACGTACGGTTATGCCTAGTCTTTCATTCGTCACACATACATGGCCGTCGTACATAAAATAAACTGACACACCATTGGCTAAAACACTTCGCTCTCATTTTGCATAGCATCCCAATCATACACATACTCTAACTTGTACAAGTTTCCCCAATAAAATAAACCAGCACTGCGGCTGCCAGGACTGCGCCTGTTACACATTCAAAGTACATGTATACCGGGACTGCGCCCACCAGCACTGCGCCTGTTACACATTCAAAGTACATGTATACCGGGACTGCGCCCACCAGCACTGCGGCTGCCAGGACTGCGCCTGTTACACATTCAAAGTACATGTATACCGGGACTGCGCCCACCAGCACTGCGGCTGCCAGGACTGAGCCTGTTAGACATTCAAAGAACATGTATACCGGGACTGCGCCCACCAGCACTGCGGCTGCCAGGACTGCGCCTGTTACACATTCAAAGAACATGTATACCGGGACTGCGCCCTCCAGCACTGCGGCTGCCAGGACTGCGCCTGTTACACATTCAAAGAACATGTATACCGGGAATGCGCCCACCAGCACTGCAGCTGGCAGGACTGCGCCGGTAACACATTCAAAGAACATGTATACCGGGACTGCGCCCACCAGCGCTGCGGGTGACAGGACTGCGCCTGACACGCGTTCAAAGAACGCGTTCACCGGGACAGCGCCCACCAGCGCTGCGGGTGACAGGACTGCGCCTGATACGCGTTTAAAGAACACGTTCACCGGGACTGCGCCCACCAGCGCTGCGGCTGACAGGACTGCGCCTGATACGCGTTCAAAGAACACGTTCACCGGGACTGCGCCCACCAGCGCTGCCACTGCCAGGACTGTGGCTGATACGCTTTCGAAGAACACCTTCACCGGGACTGCGCCCACCAGCGCTGCGGCTGACAGGACTGCGCCTGATACGCGTTCGAAGAACACGTTCACCGGGACTGCGCCCACCAGCGCTGCGGCTGACAAGGACTGCGCCTGATACGCGTTCAAATAACACGTTCACCGGGACTGCGCCCACCAGCGCTGCCACTGCCAGGACTGTGCCTGATACGCGTTCGAAGAACACGTTCACCGGGACTGCGCCCACCAGCGCTGCGGCTGACAGGACTGCGCCTGATACGCGTTCAAAGAACACGTTCACCGGGACTGCGCCCACCAGCGCTGCCACTGCCAGGACTGTGCCTGATACGCGTTCGAAGAACACGTTCACCGGGACTGCGCCCACCAGCGCTGCGGCTGACAGGACTGCGCCTGATACGCGTTCAAAGAACACGTTCACCGGGACTGCGCCCACCAGCGCTGCGGCTGACAGGACTGCGCCTGATACGCGTTTAAAGAACACGTTCACCGGGACTGCGCCCACCAGCGCTGCCACTGCCAGGACTGTGCCTGATACGCGTTCGAAGAACACGTTCACCGGGACTGCGCCCACCAGCGCTACGGCTGCACGTTTGTTGCGGCCTGGCACTGTAGAATAATGGACTGCCAGTCCTCCCGAACCATCAAGGCAAACACGTATCCAATGTACTAAAAAAAAACAATACATTAGACATATTATGCAGTTAAAACTCATTTTCAAAAAATGCAGCACAACTCTCGGGACACCATTCGCCTTTCCAGGGGATCATATATTGAGCTGCGGCCTGAGTCGTCTTGCCTCTAGCTCCGCTCAGTAACTTCAGCTCGTAACGGTCAATCGGTAATACCTTAATAATGCGGTACGGACCCCTTATACCGGGATCAAGTTTTACTGTAGATTGCGTGTACTTTATCACGAAAACTTGATCATCAACCTGGAACTTTCTTGGTGTCTCTGACGATTGACCCTCGAATCTTGAGAACCTTGATTTTATCAAGTGACGCCTTAGCTGAGCTCCTGCTAAGCTCCCTCATTTCGGGCGTTATGTAGTGAATATCACTCCCCGTATTAGATATCCAGCTCGTAAAAGCTGATGACTCAAACATACGTCAACGATCACAGATTATTAGTTTAGGCTCTCCAAATAAATAAATTTAGTTATTAAATACCCGTTTTAATTCGTTAGTGTCTTGTTTGTACATAGGATAAAGTAGGCAAAATTTGGTAAAGGAATCAACCAAAACTAGTACAAACTTATATCCATTGGACTCTGGTAATGGGCCTAGTACATCTATATGAATAGTCTCAACTGGAACATCGGATTTTTCCGACGACGATAAGTTGACGTGGGGCTCTGGGAACACGTTTCTTTGAAATGCAAACCAGGCAATGTGAAGTGTACTTTTGAACAAATTGTTTTAAGCCTGGGAACCAAAAATGGTTTAGGATTAGATCATAAGTCTTTTCCGCCCCCATGTGCTCATGCTCGTCATGGAAAACCCGTAATAAGCTGAGTATATGTCCTTTAGGGATAAAACACAATAAGCGAGATTCCTCCCCAACGGGTGAATAGCGATAATAGAGGATATCGTTTTTACATACGTATTGGGTTCGGCGCCTTGAGTAATTCTGCTCTAATAAGCTACAACCCGTTTGTTACCGTTCACATAGGCCTGCATGAGTACCGCAGTCCGCGCCGTAACCTGAACTACTTACATCGGTGTGTAGTTCGGTGGGAAGGCTTGGGTCAAAAATTGCAAGTATTGGTTCGCTAGTTAAATGCTTTATAAGCTCTTGTCGAACTCGATTTTGTTCGGGTCCCCATTCAAATTTAACATCTTTCTTTGTGAGGCGCGAGATACATGCAGTTTTTGTTGCGTAGCCTTCTATATAACGTCGGAAATATCCCGCAAGACATAAAAAATGTCGTACTTGCTTGACGTTGGAAGGTATAGGTGAATTTGTCAAAGCCTCAACTTTAAGCGAGCTCGGCCTAACCTGACCGTGACTAATTACGCGACCTAGGTACTCTATTTTAAGTAGCAATGAAGGAGCACTTTCGTAGATATTAATAGAAAATCCTGCCTCTGTCAAAGTCATTAAAACATTTCGTAGCAAGGAAACGCCCTCATCAATAGACATGCTCAGAATTAGGACATCATCAATGTACACGAGAACGCTACCTGCTTCTATGAACTTTCACAAAGTGTTACTAATGATACATTGATAAACAGTTGGAGAGTTACATAAGCCATACGTCATTTTTAGGTACTCATAATGGGCTTCAGGAGTTACGAAACCGGTCTTGTAGATAGAACTCTCATCGATCGGAATTTGATGAAGTCCTGAAGCCATGTCTAATGATGAGAAGAATTTCGAGCTCCCAAGCCGATCAATGTGGTCATCAATCAAGGGTAGGTAATACCTATCCTTAACAGTAATGCGGTTCAGTGCTCTGAAGTCGACACACATTCTGTCAGAGCCGTCCTTCTTCTTAACCAAAATGATCGGGCTTGCGTACTCGGAATCGGACTCCCTAATTATTTTTTTATCTAGCAGATCCTGACAAATCTCGCGAACCTTCGGTTTTTCTGGATATGACAAACGATACGGATAGTATGCGACAGGTGTGTCACTTGTCAAGCTGATATGCATTTTGCCTGTCTTCACGGTTGTAGTGGCCGTGCCAGATATTAAAAAGGGAGAAAATTCTTTTATAACAGTCATCAGCCTAGCAAGCTCCACACCTTCGAGAGGCGTATTTACCTACCGGACTCGTTAGTAGCAACAGCATTTACTCCAGTATCCTATTAGACGTGTGAGTTAGGTATTGTTTATCTTTCGTACGAATAAAAGTAACACCATCGCGATTAAGAACGTCCGTCCCTATTATTATTGGCGTATTCATATACGAATCGGGCACAATTACAAAATCTACATCAAGTGCAATATTGTGGAGCTCAACCGTTAAAGTGATGTATTCCCCTTCAAAGAAAAGTTAATTGGTCGGCGCGAACCGGAAAAATTATTCACAACCGCAGGAGATATCAAAGACACATTGAGTGCACCACTGTCTATTAAAATATCCACCAGAATACCCTGAATTACGCCCGTGCTTATGTCGTGATTATTTTTCGTAATTGAAAGCTCGTTGCATAAATTGACTGCACGCTTATTATTATTAAAGTTTTGAGATTCTATTCGAGCTTTAGTGAAGCACTCAGTTTCTTTGTGTCCTCGTTTTTTGCAAAAAGAACAAACCAACTTATATTATTGTCCGTTACGTTGCGCCTTTTGGGGCACTTATCTTTAAAATGACCTACTTCGCCACAAACAAAGCACTTGTTTTCAAATGTACTTGAATTATTAAAATTACGTTTTTTACTTGTATTAAAATTAAATATTTTATTTCTATCGGTGTTGCGATTATTGTCAGGTTTGCGGGTAGGTTTTATGTAGGTAGCTAAAAATGAAATCAAACTTTCAGTTGTTAAGTCAGCATTAGTGGCTGCAGCGCGTACTTGGATGTCACTAATGCCGTAAATAACTATTTGGACCATAAGTTCTTCACTTAGTCCTTTCACCGTACCTAAGCGCGTATATTCTGCATACGACGAAAATTTGTCGGACGTTGAATTTAATACTTCATGAAGAATGTGCGCATAACTAACCTTTCGCGGACAGAGGGACTTAAATTCTTTAACGAAATTTGACCATGAACGTTCATTAGTGGTCCATTCATTTAACCAAGCTTTTGCGTCCCCTTTTAAACAGCTGGCCACTCGAGAAAAGCACTCGTCGTCCCACTGGTTCGCCCTTATAGCTCGCTCCACTTCATTGTTATTAATAGCCTTATCTTTTTCCTTAATCTACATACTATTTATTTTGTTTTTATTTTAACCGAATTTAGTAATATAATAAGTTAAGCTAAATATAAGTCACTCAGTGTATACTCAATGTTTCGTAGTGGGTATTAGGTATCAGTTTTCTTGTTATTATTTTAATTTTAGTAACAACTTTATAATAATTATGTTATGTATACTGTTTTTGGGTTGCTGTCTAGCCTAGAATTAAGATTATGTTTGTATTACCATGTAATGACTGTAACCTGTCTGTATACTAAATATAAATAAATAAATAAATAAATAAATAAATAGCCGGGTCGAAATTAGACACATAATAATTAGTACTTTTAGGTTTCGTTAATGTACCCAATGCTTCAATGAGGGCCTGAGTCATTGAAGCATTATTTTTATCTATAGGAGGTGTGCTACCATGAAGAGACGACGGTACATGCGAACTATTAACCGTGTTTTTCTCAATAGCAGTTAGACGAGACATAATCAATTCTAAAGTATCTGTTACAGATTTTTCTTGAGGGTAGGATCGAGATTTGCTAGAATTTCGACGCGAACGAACTGAACGAGATCTTGATCTTTCACGTGAGCGATAATTATCACCAGAATAAGAACGACCACGACGCGAAACAGACCGAGTCCGGACGGCCTGAACGCGATCTATCATACGAACGGGAGCGCGAACGGCTTCGACGCGGCGGGGAACGAGTTCTGCTATCACGTGAATTCGAGCGCAGCCTACTTCGACGCGATCGTTTTTGAATATTTCGAGAGGTTTCGTACCTACCCTCAACTTCAGAGTGAAGCAGCGATGTTTTATTTGTCCGTTCATGTGAATCGCGTGGCATTTTGAAAATTAATGATTGTCTACGTTGGAAAGGCTAATTTGTGAGCGAAATCCTATCCCACTTCTGATTTAAAAAATCAGAAGTGATAAAATATTAAAAAAAAACATTTTTAAACAACCTAAAAGTAATTTATTTACCAATCAACATTTATTAATTATTTTACAATAAGACAATCGTTATTATTCAAATCAAATATTAATCACAATGACCACTTTTATAAAATAAGCACCGATATAAAATAACGTTAGATAGACTTACAACGCGCAATACCGAAACCAAGCACCTTACCGGCTGACGATCGAGCAGCCAATCGCCCGCGCCGTGAGTACGTCTTCTCGCGCCGGGCCCCTGAAAAGGGCCTTGGGCGGGGAACCAATACCAGGGGTATAGCCCCTCTAATTAGGGTGGAATGACGCGCCCAGTACGAGTACTGGGCGCGCCATTCCACCGTTCTACCGTACTGTTCCCGAGCCCCAGACTTTTTATGTCGGGGGGGAAAGAGGCTGACGTGTTGGACAATAGGGCTGCCCGACGTCATACTCCGGGCGCACACGCGCCGGTTCCGCCCGCGCCTATTGGAGCCTCTGCTTTTATAGGGAGATGGTGGGGGATCGGTATTACCTGTTGCGAGTTCTGCTTGTTAGCTTATATTATATATATATATATATATATATATATATATATATATATATATATATATATATATATATATATATATATATATATATAATACTCATTCCTCGCCCTAAATTGGTACCAAAATGATGGGGTAGGCAAAAAAACCACAAAACCCAACCACCAAAATATATAAATTCAGGCTACCTCTATTCTAAAGCCCACCACTAATCGATCTTAACTTGACATAAAAGTACTATGAAATAAAACATTTTTCATTTTAGTAATTGTTTTTTTTTTGTATCAAATATAACTCCCCACACCGATTTCGTAGACGGTGGCCAGTTTCATTGAAACCAGGCCAGCTACGCAGGAGTAATTTTATAGGGTCCAAGTGTGTGCGCAGTACACAAGAGCACTCTCTCCTCCTATACTCTCGACACCAAGTGGGAAGCATAACCGACAGGACTGGCGAGAGATCAGACGCAGGCAACTTTTTACATGCCCATCCGACGCATGGATCATCTTTCTTGTCAGACAATCAGGTGATCAGCATTGCATCGTCCTAACCAAACTTGGAAACAACTTTTTTGTTGTTTCAATGTGGGAATCGAACCCACAACCTCCGAGTCGAGAGACAAGCTCTCAACCACTGGACCATTGCGGCTGGTTTTTTGTATGACTGAATTTGTGAAACTGTTTAATACATCAATGATGTTCGTAAGCTTTAGAGAACTTTTGAACTCAATGATTCAGCACCTTATCTCCCGAACAGTATTAGAAACGAAAGAAATGCAATAATATTTGCTTATAAATCTGGTATGGTTCCAGGTGTCTGGCGTGATGTGGGCTGACAACGCCCGGCTGTGCGCGCTGACGCTGGGCACGCCCGTAGCACTGGTGGTGATGCTCGGGGCTGTCGAGGCTGAGGTGGTCGCTGGTGAGTGTATGAGCTTTGTGTGAGAGCTTTGTCCTTACTACATAATATTATAAATGTGAAGTTTATGAGTATGTATGGACGTTACTTTTGCCTGCAAAAACTACTAAACGGTTTTTTTTTGAAATTTTATATGGTAGTAGTTTAGGCTCTGGACTTACACATAGGATAATTTTTAGCTCGGAAAAATGTACGCTACCCGTATCTCACGGGAAGCGAACATTTTACATACGAACTCGCGAACAACATCTAGTATAATATAATGAATGAATTTCTTTAAATTACCATGTATTTTAAAGACACCATGTTTTTACAAACAAATGCAAAAATAATTATTATTAAGCTAGAAACAAAGTAATATACAAAAATACAAATTGATTAAAATAAATTATTAACTGTTAATGTTTTAAATAAATAGAAGTCCGATTTACTCGTTTATAACAATTTATTTAGCGAAAATCACAAAGTATTTCAACCACTGTTAGTGTCACGGAGCTGAGAGAGAGCGGACGATTAGACTATAGAGCAGCCAAAGACATAAAGGTGCGAAATTTAAACTATCAACATTAACTAATTACTGAACTCATTAACTTTTCATAATTACCTTACCTTTTAATGTACTAGAATTAACAGATAAATTTTAAATTAATTTTTGGCAACAATACATGAAAGTCATATTTTATGAACTTACATATTACTACCTTTTGTCCGCGTCTTCGCCCGCGTGTTCTTTGAGAAATAAACTTCTTCAGCCAATTACTCTACCCACTGCAATACACTTCTCTATACTATATTGAAAATGTTTTTTAGGGTTTCGTTTACCTATCACCTCGACGCGACGTGCGAGACCGCTTGATATATACTTCCGCGTTTTAATATAAATTTTACTATAAATTATATATAAATATATTAAAATATATATTTTAATTAAATTACAAATTATTAATTTAAACTGTATGGTTTAAAGGGCTACTATAATGTGTATACTTAAAGTGAGTAACGTATTTAACTTGATAAGGATGATACTGTATCCGTCTAAATAGCTTCGCTAGAGAGCTCCGATAAACGCGTGCGATCGCTGCTAAATCATAACGTCGAATAGGGCGAAGCGCGGCTCTCGACGCGCTATGTCCCTGCATTTTAAATGTGTAATATCTTCGAAAATATTTATTTAAATTACATGCTGTAAAGGGCCATATTGATCTGTATTAAATGCACAATGTATTTAAGGTACTTAATTGGATACTGATTAATGCGGCATTGCTTAAAATCGCTTCGTAAATAAGCCATTATTTCTCGTAAAAAGTAGGTAAAGGATAAAAAATGGTTATTGTGGGTTATCCCTAAGAGGTAGACATATACCACCGCGGACTTTTTAAGGTGTACAATACTGTAGTACATTATTTTGATCTATCTCGTAGGGTTCAGCCAGCGTTTGCAATGTAAACACAAACCAAACACTGATAACATGTCTGTCATGTCATGTCTGACACATCAAAATCAAATCAAAATCAAAAATTTTTTTATTCAAAATTGGTATTTTTAAATACTCTTTTTGAACGTCGATACTACGTGATGCCTACCACCGGTTCGGGAACTAACCCAGCGAGAAGAGCCGGCAAGAAACTCGTCTGGGGCCATGTTTTACCAAAAAGATGGAAAATTATTCTTTTAAAATCAAAATTATTACAATGTTTACTTATGTCTATGTAAAAAATAATAAGATAAGATAAGGAGCCACCTTATTCCCAAGGTGTGCCGTCTAGAATGAAGTCATTAATTTTATAATACGCTTTGGCACACAAACGTTCTTTAACTACTTTTTTAAACTTATTAATGGGAAGGTTTTGAACCTTTTCTGGGATTATATTGTATAAGCGTTTACATTGGCCTTTAAAGGATTTACTAACTTTGCTTAGTCTGAACACTGGCATATCTAACTTGTTCTTATTTCTAGTGTTTACACAATGATTATCACATTTCTTTTTGAAGTTGTTTAGATTGTTTCTTACATATAACACATTTTCCAAAATGTATTGAGATGCGACGGTCAGAACTTTTATTTCTTTAAACTTTTCCCTTAGAGATTCAAAAGTAGACATCCTATAAATAGAACGTATAGCACGTTTCTGCAGCACAAATATTGTATTAATGTCCGCAGCGTTTCCCCACAAGAGGATGCCGTACGACATTATGCTATGAAAATAGCTAAAGTAAACTAATCGCGCGGTATATTGTGAAACAGGCCCTAAGACTACGTAACAACTTTCCATCATTATAGTAAATATGAGGCCACTCTCCAAGAAGAAGTATTTTTAGCTGTAATTATTAAAGACTATCTATCTGTCCCGACACACGTTGTTCTGTCTTAACTACGAACTGGAATAAATAAATAACGAAACAGGTAAACTGAACACTGAACGTATAAACATTTGACAGTCAAGTGACAGTCATTGAACACAGTGAACAGTTGGTACGGGAAAATTATATCGCTGCTTTAAGTATTTACCCGCAATTGTTCCAATATCTCTCACTGTTTGAACCTTCCCTAAACTACCACAATAATTTCGAGACCAAAATTAGCCAAATCGGTCCAGCCGTTCTCGAGTTAGCTAGACATTGATTTTTGAAATCCATTTTTATATAAGTATAAGAAGATAACTTAAATGTTTGTATATTTCTTAAATGCTCAGACAATAGCAAAATTAATATAAAATAAAATAATTTATCAATGAAACTGCTGAAACGTTAATTAGTGATAGACGATGGTGCGATCTCATTTCGTTACAGCGCCATCTAACGATGAAATGAAAATCATCATCTGAAATGAGATCGCGCAACTCGCGACAGTTTCACTTGAACGAAAGCTATGAATGTTTCAGTGGTGCACGGTGTCCCCATACTGCAGGCAATACAGTCGCAACCTCTCGGAGCTCGCGCCGTCACCGCCGAGCTGCGTCGCCTGATGCAGGCCGACGGCCCCGAGCCGGACCTCACTGATGCCCAGCTCGAGGACATTAAAGGTATTCTTATCCCCTTATTAACATCACATTTTGTTTACTAGTATACGTCGCTCAAACTATCCAACATAGACACGAGCATTGCTTAGCTTTTGGGTCCGTTTCACAATCTAAAGTGTGTCGGATAGCTTATAAGGAAGCTTTGTTGCTGCTTAATTTTATATCGAGCGGCAGAGACAAAACATGCAAATAAGCTATCTAACACTTATCAGTAGATTATACAACAGGCCCTTAAACTTCTTTATGAATAATGGGGATCGTGTGCTGTGTGGCTATAGATATAGTGGATTTTTTCGTATTCAAGTTTTCCGAAAAAACATTTACTAGAACTTACTTACATAAGCCAGGTTGCAAATTACTCTCTTTCCCGCAGTGCGCGCGTGCTTCGTGCCGTCACGCTCGCGCGCCGCGACCGCCGCGCAGGTGCGGGGGGCGGTGTACGGGCGCGGGGGCGGCGTGCGGGTGAGCGGCGCGGTGCGCGCGGGGGCCGCCGAGCCGCTGTTCCACAGAGATGGCGATATGGCCTCGCTGCCCGATATCATACTGCAATGTATAGGTATGGACTATGGACAGTGGACACACTTAGGTTATAAGCAAACCGACGATTAACAACCGCAATCCCCAATCCCGCGACACGATTATTATACATTTTCTACGAGTCGTAGAATCGTAGTACTGCGCAATTTAGAAAATCGTATTGCTGCACAAAACGGTGTAACCGGTCGCAGCTGTGGTCTGTCGCCTATTTCCACAGAGTCCTAGTTGGAAATAAAATTTACTCTCATTAATAATTTTTAGTAGAGCAGTAACTTTTATTAATTTGGTCCCGAACTTCGAGGCACGTATTATCTAAAAGCACTGTGAAATGAACAAAAACACTTGTATTTCCAGCGCAAAGCCCGATCGACTCGCGTCGAGCTCTAGCAGAAAACATCCTAGTAACAGGCGGCACCGCGGCGCTGCCCGGCCTCAAGGCAAGACTCGCTGAGGAGCTGAGAGATCTTGTCACACAGCCGCCTTATTGGTAATTCATAATATATTAAATACTAGCTGGTGCCCGCAAATTCGTTTGCTTAGAACTAACGGAAACCTTAGATAAGTAGTCTGCGTTACACCTTATATCCTCAGCTATCTGCCAGTGAAAGTCCCGTAACAATCGCCGAGATTAGCCGGAACAAACAGATAGTCAATTTTTTTTAAATCGATGTTTAATTGGATGTACCATATATACTTTCAAATGTTTTAAGTGTAAAGCTGTTAATTTAAAATTCTATACTATTCTGTTAATAAGCCAGATTAATATTATAAATAATAAGACATGTACGGGGGCGGCACTGAAAATTTCGGGAATCAAGGAAGTGACACAACATTACTATTTAAAAATGTATTTGTTGCTTTTCGAAGTATTCTCCGCGAAATTTGACACATTTTTCCATACGATGGAACCAATCATTGAAGCAACCATTCCATTCGGAAGTCATTCGGAAGAAGTTCGGTCTTCAAAATGGCCGTTTTGTAGGCGTCCACAGCTTCTTCAGGTGATGAAAATCTCTGACCACGCAATTTATTCTTTATTTTAGGGAAAATATAGAAATCATTAGGGCTTAGGTCGGGGCTGTACGGCGGATGGTCTAATAATTCTATGATTTCTTGCTCTAAAAACTCTTTTGTTCTGTGCGCGGTGTGAGAACTCGCATTGTCATGATGGAGGATGATGCGGCGGTTGCAGTTCTCTTTACGGAGTTCAGAAACGACCTGTGGCAAACAAATGTTACCGTTCTTTGTCCCTCAAGAGGAATAGTCGCAACATGGCCGGTTTTGGAGACAAACGTGGCCACCATTTTTTTGCAACACTCCGTGAACGAACAATTTTTGTTGGCTTTAACTCATTTACGAACACCCAAACTCGTGACTGGTTTTATGTTTCGGGTTCGTACGCGTATATCCAGGATTCGTCACCTGATACGATGTTGTATACAGCATTTGAGGATCCTGCGTGGAATCTTTCGAGAGTTCTGACGCACCAAGTAACGCGAGCCGCTTTTTGCTCTTCACAGAACAAATGCGGTATCCATCGGGAAAACAACTTTTGTACACCTAATTGTTCATGCAAGATTATTTGTATTTGACTCATGCCAATGTCTAAAGTTGCCTGAATTTCGCGGTATGTCACATATCGATCTTCCTCAATCAGCTTACGCACAGCATCAACGTTTTCTTGGGTGACTGCAGTTTTTGGACGACCTTGACGGGGATCGTCACTGAGCTTGACACGTCCACGTTGAAATTCAGCAAACCAGCGATAAATTGTGGTTTTGGATGGGGCTTCATCACCAAATGCAGAAATCATCCGGTCAACACACTGTTTTTGTGTTAAACCACTTCAAAAGTCATAATAAATCATCGCTCTAGAATTTTCTCGAGTCAATTCCATTTTCTCAACGACTAAACAAGTTTGACAAGACCTTGTGACAAGACCAAGAATCTTTTTTTAAATAAATAAACGGTATTCGATTTTTAAAACCAAGGAGTTTTAAATTAAAAAGATTTTAATATGACAGGAACAGTGGAAATATTCCATTTCCGATACTTTTAGTGCAGCCCTCGTACTTCAATTTTATTTAACATTTGCCCTATTGCTATCGATGGGAGTAACTCTGCGAATAGGACGGGGAGGGAGGGTTACGGCGAGCGGTGGTAAAGTTGTGTCAAAGATGAGACGTCGGATGTTATACATCTAATGGGCCATACTCACGGTCCGGCCTGCTCAGCGCCACGGCCTGGCCTTTATTTGGCCTTATTGGCCGACTGCTGACTTGGAGGCCAGACCGTGAGTATGGCGCTTAAAGTCCACGTAATATATTTAAATATTTTTAATCTCGCTTCATTTTCTTTAGTTAAGCAGTTACTTTATACTGAGGCATGAAATCAGAAGGGGAAAGAACGAACAATTGACAAGTACGTATTCATAACCTTATCGAATGTCAATATAATTCTCATATAAATGTCATATAATTCTCTATCGATACCGTCACGACTTAGGAATACCTACTTGTCAATTATTGTTCGTGCTACCTTCGTACTCCCTTACTAATAAAAATATTTACACAACGGATAACTTAAACAACGTTGCTATCTTTTTCTATCATGTGACATTTCCAACGTATCAGACAAAGACAGCAATGTTGTTTAAGTTATCCGTTGTGTAAATGGTTTTATTAGTAAGGGGGATAGAATATAGATATTATTATACTTCCAATCATCATTTTCTGTTCACAGTGATCGTCTGAAAATCCGCGAGTTCAAGTTCCACACCGCGCCTGCGCATGACAACTCTGTGGCGTGGCTTGGCGGCGCGTTGCTCGGCGCGGCGGACGGCGGCGCGCGCGCGCTCTCGCGGGACGTATACGCGCGGCGGCGGCGCCTGCGCGACTGGCCCAGCCTGCTGCACAACACGCCGCCCGCGCACGCGCACGCCGCCGACACAGAGTGACCTACCCGCATCGACTGCTACTGGCCGAGTCAACAACCCACAAACGTCAACTGAATATATTGGTCCGTGTAATACCCGCATCGACTGGTAGAAATGGAGCTAACCCGCAAATAGGAACACCTGCCAGTTACACTACTAATAAAAATACCAGCATGCGTTGATTCTGACCATACTACCCACATCAGAGAATAGAAGTAAAGAATATAATATTATATTATTAACTGTTTTTTAAACGGGCAATTGGCCCACCACACTTACCCACCACTGCAACTCCTGTGTAGCCAGGATCGACAATGGTAACCAACCGCAAAAACCCTTTGATATGATCTCAGGGGTGCCCGGGGGACATGCTAAATCTGTCTTGGGACCCGCAACGAAATTAATCAGAAGATTGTAGGAGGAGTAGGAAGTATTCCAGTTTCCCTCCCCAAGCAAAGCGGGAGACAGCAAAAATTGTGATGACAAAAAGTCAGAATTAAAGGGGAAGCACCACGGGAATAACATGTTTTTTTTAAAAATTTTTTTTATTTATTTATTTTTTTTATGACTACAAGACAGAATGAATTAAATGTTTTAATTTATAATATGACAATTGATTACAATGCATTTATAATGACAAAAAAGTGTTGCATTGTTTCCAATAGTACTTATGACAAAAACGTTTGAAAGCTCTTCGCACAGCCCACGAGATCTTCATAGTACACAACCCTAGAAACACAATGGACGCTGTTCAACATTTCGATTCTTTCGTCATACCAGAGATCACACTCCCAGAGTATGTGATGAGCAGTTTGTTCATAAGGGCTACCTTCGGTCGAACACTCGCATAGCGGAGACGAGACTAATGTAAATCCAAATAGTTTCGCTTTAAAGTTTCCGTGTCCTGTCAAAAATTGTGCGACGTAGTGGTCTATTTCTATTATGCCATAAGGGCGAAGAAGCATTTACGTCGGCACCAATAACAATTTTATTCCCCGCAATACATTGTAGGACATGACGTAGTTGGTGTAAGTGAGGACCTACAGGATCGGAGTATTGAAAATAACAACTAACTACGTACAATCTAAAGTGAAGACACGAAACCTCCGCTACCGCACAGTGAGACGTTGACAGATTTGTAAGGGCCGTAATTGAAAATTTAGACTGAGGTGTGTAAATGCCGGCGCGCGCTAGGTTGTTAACTTGTACGACTTTCGACCTTAGCGACGCGGATTGATATTGCTCTTGTATGAGAACTAAATCTAAATTATAATCCGACACCATTTTTTCTAATTCAATCGTCGCGTGCTTATTGTTATGTAGGTTCAACTGTCCTATAACTAACTTATCCATAGCGAGTTGTTAAAATTAATTGCTCCATTTTTGCCTTGTATGTTGGGCAGTCAGGGGAACCCGTGGGGTGGGCGTTAGGTTTCTTGTACCGGGTGCAGCTTCCGCAAACCGGTTTGAAATCTCTTAAGTCTTTTTTGGGACAGTTAATTGAGGTATGTTTATGGGCGCAGTGACAACAGCACGGGTCTGAATCGCGGCAGAATTTAGCAATGTGACCGTATTGTTGACAATTAGCGCAGCGTACAAGTTGGACGTCATCGATGAACCGACACATTGCCCAGTCAATAAAAAGTTTTTGTTTAGTTTCAATGAGATGTTTCCAAATCTTTGGGTCTAACTCTAGGCCCATCCATTTTCGATTGTAGTTATTATTTATGCGCCGTCTATAATTTTTGTCGAGTTCATAAATTGTTCTTGTGTCGGATGGGCATGTAAAAAGTCGGACCTGCGCCTGATATCTCACCAGTCGTGTCGGTTATTCGTCCCACTGGGTTACGAGAGTAAAGGAAGAGAGAGTGCTCTTGTGTACTGCGCACACACTTGGGCACTATACAATAACTCCTGCGTAGCTGGCCTGGTTTCAATTAAACCGGCCACCGTCACTGAAATCAGTGTGGGGAGCTATTAACTCAGTGTAGAATTGCTAATAACCGATAGATGGGGCTAATTATATTTTCTAAAAAGGTTAAAATATACGCATGGAGACTAAAGGAGTACTATCTCTCTACGACAGAAAAGCTGAATTATCCGACAAAAGTAATCACTACATAGTATGAAACAAAGTGGTTTTTTATCTCTGTCCCTATGTATGCTTAGATCTTTTAAACTACGCAACTGATTTCGATGCGGGTTTTTTAATAGATTTAGTGATTAAGAGGAAGGTTTATATGTATATAACATGCATACTCTGGTAGAGAAACACTGATAATTTTAGAGGTTTCTAATGTCGTAAATAAACATTTTTTTGCGCTTACATTGCACGCTGGCTGAACCCTACGAGATAGATCAAAATAATGTACTACAGTATTGTACACCTTAAAAAGGTCTACAAAAAAGTCCGCAATGGTGTATGTCTATATATCTACATAATATCTATCTATCTTATGGACCCACAATAACCATTTTTTTTTATCCTTTAAACTTTTTACGAGAAATAATGGCTTATTTACGAAGCGATTTTAAGCAATACAACAATAATCCTTATCCAATTAAGTACCTTAAATATACTGTGCATTTAATATACCTACACACACCGGCATATTTAGCGGAACATAAAATAAAGGTTTGATATCAGTATCATATAAGGTTGCTGGCTGGTTTATACGTCATTTAATTTAAAAAGAAATATTTTCAAATTAAGAAAACAACTGAACATCGAGTATTTCTTCCTTCTGAGTTTGATTTAAAATTTCATTGAAATACTGTTTTTTGTTAGTTTTTTTTTAATCGCGTATCTTTTTGGAGTTGAGGACTGAATTATGCTTGATTTAGCCCCAACGGAGATTGCCAGGGCACTCGAAATGCGAAGAAATGGTCAAACCTACAGAGTGATATCCAGAGATCTTCTTCCGGATCATAATATAGTTAGCCCCAGCCTAAGGCCGGGACTATATTGCCCTGAATCCGCAGGCCGTGGACAATTCAGAGCACTGAATATTTTCTGTTGAACATCTGCATTATTACAATAGAATTGAAAATCGAACACACAAGTGTCAAGTTAAATCTGACACTCGTGTGTTCAATTTTCAACTCTATTGTCCAGAGTTCTATTTTCAATGCTCTGAAATTTCTCCGGCCTTCAGGATTCCGGACAATATAGTCCCCTCAGAGCAATTAGTCCCAGGCGATACAGGACATCTTGTGGTGGTTTTTTAGTTCCCGGCACTACAAATTTCTACTTTTTTTCTAATTTTTTTTGTATGTAATCCTGAATAATGCTTTAGTAAACTGGTGCCTAAGATTTAAATCAAACGACTCCGACTTGAAAGGAAATGAGGCTTTTTGCTCAAAACAATAATTCGAATTTAATAGTTTGCTCGACTTTAACTGACTGTACTGGAAAAAAAATGTACTACGCTTGTTTGGCAGGTAATTTTAAAAGTTGGCGCAGTTAATAAGGATTCCAAAATGGTATGACACTTGCTAGATTGTTTTTTAAATTTGGACAATATTGATTTTTATAAAGGAAGTCATTTTCGACATTTTTTTCTTACTTACTTAAAATGATTCAAGTGTACCCAGGACTTTCTTCTAAGTGATATTCTGATTTGGATGAGACGGAGAGAAACATTCAATGAGTGTAAGAGAGACAGATATTGACGCCACAAGTACGCGAGACGGGTAGACACAATGCTACTAGTGTGAGCGAGACAATGTCGCTATTGTCCATGTTCCCGACGTACAGCACACAAAATACAATAGATCAGTACGTTACTCTACTTCGTTTACTACGCACACCGTATTCGTTCGTCTTGATTTCGTACATACCACTTTTTGCTTTGTTTATTGGAATCGATTGCTTGTGATTTGGATTTGGACTGTTTAGTTTCTCTTTCAACGACCTTTGCTTTCTCCTGGACTATCGTTGATCGTGTGATTGTGTAGTACCACCATGTCGGTGTCACCGCACAGGAATATGCCAACATGCATCTCATTTATGGTGAATGCCGATGCAATGCTAGTGCTGCAGCTAGGCTGTACCGCCAAAGATACCCAAACGCTGCTCGTCATCCCGATCATCGAGTTTTTGTGAATGTGCACCGTTCACTCTCAGAGGGACGATTCCCAAGCCAAGTACACAATGTAGGAAGAAGTCGCTTGCCTTACGATGACATCGTACTACAAGCAGTCGCAGAAGATCCAAGTACTTCAGTACGACAAATCGAAGAAAGCACAGGAGTGCCCAAAAGTGTAGCCCATCGAATCATGAAAAGTCATGAGCTCCACCCATACCACGTCACGCGAGTACAAACTTTACTACCCCGGGACTATCTCCCAAGAGTTACGTTTTGTGAAACGATGTTACAAAGACACCGGGAAGATCCACGATTCATAGACAAAATTTTATGGTCCGATGAGTCCACTTTTAAAAAAGATGGGTACATGAATCTACACAACTTACACGAGTGGCATGTAGATAATAGCTCCCCACACTGATTTCAGTGACGGTGGCCGGTTTTAATTGAAAACAGGCCAGCTACGCAGAAGTTATTTTATAGTGCCCAAGTGTGTTCGCAGTACACAAGAGCACTCTCTCTTCCTTTACTCTCGTAACCCAGTGGGACGAATAACCGACACGACTGGTGATATCCGGCGCAGGTCCGACTTTTTACATGCCCATCCGACGCATGGATCATCTTTCTTGTCAGACAATCAGGTGATCAGCCTGCATTGTCCTAACCAAACTTGGAAACAAGATTTTTTGTTGTTCCAATGCGGGAATCGAACCCACGACCTCCGAGTCGAGAGCCAAGCTCTAAACCACTAGACCACGGAGGCATGGCATGTAGATAATAAATGTAGATAATCCACATTTGATGAGAGAGGATAGATCCCAGTATCGATTCAAAATAAACATGTGGACCGGGATTCTAAACGGGAGAATCATCGGACCTTTTAAACTGCCAGAGACCTTGAATGGCGACATTTATTTGGACTTTTTAAGAAATCATTTACCAAATTTATTGGAAGACGTACCTCTGCACATTTACAGAGATATGTGCTTCCAGCAAAACGGCTGCCCGGCGCACTATGCCCGTTCAGTGCGAGATTATTTAGATAATGAATATCCAGAAAGGTGGAGAGGGCGGTCTGGTACCATTTCGTGGCCAGCTCGTTCACCTGATTTAAATCCGCTAGATTTTTTTTACTGGGGAGCTGTGAAAGAAAAAGTGTATAAAAAGCCAATTGAAAATGTAGTTGAACTACGACGACAATTAACGCAAGCAGCTGAATTAGTTAATAACGGCAGATTTGCCCGTCTGATAAAGCGGTCTTTTTTAAAAAGATGTCGAGCTTGCATTTATGCTGGTGGGAGGCAGTTTGACCATTTGTTATAATGTAATAAAATATTTTAGACTCCAAAAATTTGTTTCAATTAAAAGCTTCCTAAAAACACCTTTCCTACAGTTAAAAGTAATGAGACACTATGGCCCCCGTGGCCCGTGATATTCTTTTACTTTTTTGTCGGATTTTGGACGGATTTTGTCTCTCTTACACTCGTTGAATGTTTCTCTCCGTCTCATCCAAATCAGAATATCACTTAGAAGAAAGTCCTGGGTACACTTGTATCCTTTTAAGTAAGTAAGAAAAAAATTTCGAAAACTGACTTCCTTTACAAAAATCAATATTGTCCAAAATTTAAGAAACAATCTAGCAAGTGTCATACCATTTTGGAATCCTTATTAACTGCGCCAACTTTTAAAATTACCTGCCAAACAAGCGTAGTACATTTTTTTTCCAGTACAGTCAGTTAAAGTCGAGCAAACTATTAAATTCGAATCATTGTTTTGGGCAAAAAGCCTCATTTCCTTTCAAGTCGGAGTCGTTTGATTTAAATTTTAGGCATCAGTTTACTAAAGCATTATTCAGGATTACATATAAAAAAAAATTACAAAAAAAGTAGAAATTGTTGCATATTGACAAAAGTAAGTGTCAATGTCATTTTTGACATTGACAGATGTCATGAAGTAAAGCCTATTTAGTTAGTTTATTTCAGTTGGCCAAAAGGCTATAAATAGTGTAGACGTAGGTATATTGCTATGTTAGGCATATACCTCATATTAAATGTAATACGTAATCAGTGTTAAGCACCAATAAAGGAGAATATAATAATTGTTGCTGTATTATTATCATCACCACTCAGACACACATCAGGACTTACAATCAAGAGGTCGAAGCCCGCTACAGAAATTTGTAGTGCCGGGGATTAAAAAACCACCACAAGATGTCGATTTTTCGATTTTTTTAAAGCTTTGTATTTTTTGAGACACATTACTTGGTTTTTTTTTTTTAAATTTTCTGATAACTATTGTAACTTGGCCTATCACGGGTTTACGGCTTGACGTCGATTTACGGGACATCCTGTATATTGAGACTAGAGATGGCCAAAGGTTTTATGCCCGGCGAGCAGATTGGGAATAAACCCGGCATTTTGGGCATTTATATTTATATGCCCAATCACTTAACGTTATGAACGATAAATGCTAAAATAATTAAAATTGACACTGTATTCGAATAATTTTAGATAAAAGAAGCTAAAAAACTTAAATAAAATACGATAATAATATTAAACGATAAATCGAGAACCCATTGTTACCGATCGCGGGCTCGAACTCGCCGGGTTAATTTACTTTCAGGTGGAATAATTAAAGGTTAAGTAGAAAAACATACTTTAATCTGAATAATTATTAGTCTTTATTAAAATTATTTTAAAAAATCGTATTGTATTAACATTATTTTTATTGGGATATAATTAATCTTGCGAACAAAAAATAAGTTGGCGACTGCACATGACCATACTGTATTACTGAATTTGGCAGCGAATTAATATGTTGGCGACTAAATTACTAAAATGCATACCTACTGGTAAAAGCACTCAGGTGACAAAAAATACAAAAATCGGCAGATAAAAAGTGGCTAAATTTATTCCATACCGGTAACGAAATTTATAAGTTAGCGACTTAATTTCCGAGATGGCGACCATTATACGATGTAAGCTATGGCTGCTAAATATTCAATTTACAGGCTACGGAAAATAGCATTTTTGGATACTGTTGGAGTTTGTTTTCCGTTGGTATGGATGTCGTTTTCAAGATTTTGGGGGTGGTGAATAATATGAAAATTAAATCCATTTTAAAATTCCAAAACGGCGTACATTTTTTTATTAAAATTAATATGGATGCCCTTTTCCAGGTTTCTGGGGATCCAGCACGGATTACAAAATTGACTTCCAATTTCAATTTTCAAAATGGAGAATTTTCATTCTTCGTAACAATGATATGAGTACTAATTTAAAAGTTCTTGGGGATGCTGATTAGGATTGATGATTATTATCACAGTATGTTATCAGTTATATAGCTAGAGATACCAGCTATGTAAGCTATAGAAATTTTAGGAAATTCAGGATTATCAAAAAATCTCTTATCATAAAGAAAATACGTGGTTACGGTGTTACTTAGGGGAAGAAAATTTTCATTCTTTTTTCAGTAGGATTCACCGTTTACGAGAGAGAAGCGATTATAGAAAAAAATATATAGCAATGTTCTGCTTTGGGACACGAGCGATGCTAAAGAAATGTTGAAAAATTCAGTATTTTCAAATTCTATTTTCTCCCATCATGAAGAAAATATTTGGTTGCGGGATTATTAAGGGGGAGGACATTTTCATTATTTTTTATGTAGGATGCACCGTTTACGAGATATAAGCGATTATATAAAAAATGTAAATGCTCTACATAGAGATACGAGCGATGTATAAAGCTATAGAAATTATGGAAAATTCAGGATATTCAAATTTCTTTTTCTCCCATCATGAAGAAAATATTTGGTTGCGGGGTTACTAAGAGGGAGGACATTTTCATTATTTTTTTCAGAAGGATGCACCATTTCCGAGATAGAAGCGATTTTATAAAAAAAATGAGATGCGAGTGATGTATAAAGTTATAGAAGTGTTGGGATAATTCTGGAATAAAAAAAAATCTCCCATCATGAAGAAAATATGTGGTTGCAGGGATAATAAGGAGGAGCAAATTTCATTATTTTTTCAGTAGGACGCACCTAGGGGTTGCTAAATCCGTTTTTTTTAAGTCCGGATTTTTTTCGAAGCCTTATATAATATTTTAATTTTTTGCATATTTTATAAAACTTTGATGTTTTTTTTACATCGATGTTTTAGCAAAACCTATACTCAGTAAAAATGACTGACATAAACTGCTTAAATCATTACCCTTCCTTTTGATTTCGCCGTAGTCGGGTAAATACACAAACTATCAATCTTTAAACAAATATTAGGTCTTTACCTATGAAATTGCCGTTTTGTATGAAAAAATTTAAGCTATTTTTTTTTGCATGTATTTTTTATTTGTATTAATCGAAGTAATCACCCATGTGATCAATGCATCTTTGCCAACGCAGTGGCAGTTTATTGATGCCCTGTTTGATGATGTTTCTTAAAGAAATCAGCTGGAAGCCGGGAGGCAACAAATTCTTCAAAGGCATTTTGTACTGCCTCTCGGGTATTGAATTTTTTTCCCGCCAAGAAGTTATCCAAATTCTGGAAAAAGTAGTAGTCTGTAGGCGCAAGGTCTGGTGAGTAGGGCGGATGACGGAGAGCTTCCAACCCCAGTTCTTGCAACTTGGAGACCGTCTGTTGTGCAGTATTTGGTCGCGCGTTGTCGTGCAGGAGCAGCGGAGACGAGCGATTGACCAATGCTGGTTGGAGATGTGCCAGCTTCTCCATCATTGTGTTCAGTTCTTCACAGTACACATCTGCAGTAATGCTCAGCCCGTTTGGTAAGAAGCTGTGATGAATCACACCGGCGCTAGGCCACCAAACAGTGACCATCACTTTTCTAGGGGGGTTTTCGTTTAGGACATTGTTTAGGCGCTGAACCAGGATCCAACCAACTTGCTGAGCGCTTGCGGTTATCAAACAGAATCCATTTTTCATCGCAGGTAACAATGCGGTTCAAAATTCCTTCATTTGTGTGTCTGTTGAGCAGTGCAAGGCACGTCTCGACGCGTACTTCGCGCTGGCGATCATTGAGTTCGTGGGGCACCCATTTGTCAAGCTTTTTTACCTTGTCAATTTGACGCAAGTGGACCAATATTGTTTTGACGCTAACGTCGAAAGCTGCTGCTAATTCAGCCGTAGATTGTGTACCATCAGCTTCCACAATCGCCTTTAATTCGTCATTGTCGACCAAAGTCTTCGGACGACCGCGAGGTTCATTTTTCAGGTCGAAATTTCCACAACGGAAGCGAGCAACCCAATAACAGGTGGTGCGTTGGTTTGTAGTATTAGCGCCGTAAACGTCGTTGATGTTGCGTGCCGCTTGTGCCGCGTTGCTGCCACGACGGTACTCATATTTCATAATTACTCGAATTTTTAACGTATCCATGATGACGAAAAAGATTGAAATGCGATGAAAATGTAACACTAATCAATAAACAAATGACTACTTTTAGAAAAATAATTCCAGTTTTTTAAATTAAATTTGAAATTATAATTCTTAGCCAAACAAAAATTATTTTGATTTGAAATGGCCAGTACTGCAGAACGGCAATTTCATAGGTAAAGACCTATTATAAGCTAACACGATTATATGAAAATTATAAAAATGTTGCAACTTTTCGCCATCGTTCCAAGCGTCAAATATTTATCACCCTCATCATCGTGATGAGTGGCAGTCCTCCACCGTGCGCTTTACCCGAAGATTTCTGCCGCGCACAGTAAAACTCTGGAATGATCTGTCGCCAGCGGTATTTCCGGACCACTACGACCTGCAAAACTTCAAGAAGGGCCTATACCCATTATTATTATAATTTTTATAATTTCCCATTATTCCCATATTCCCTTCTAAAAGATCGGCAACGCACTTGCAACTCTTCTGATGTTGCGTGTCCGTTGTCCATAGGCGGCAGGCGGCGCGGCGGTAATAGCTTTCCATCATGTGATTCGTTTGCTCGTTTGCCCCTAGAATTATTAAAAAATATATGTATATTTACTTTTTCACTTTTAGAAATATATTTAATTACTTCATAAATACCATGTTCAGTTTTATAGTTTGTATTTTATTTGGAATAAGGTACACACTCGTATCTATTAAAAATATTCATTTAATATTAAAATACTTTACTAAGCTGATAGCATAGTAAAATCTAATAGAATGGGTAAAACAATTAATTATGTACTCAGTTATTATTATTATACCCATTTAAAATCTTAAAAATCAACATTATTGGAAATAAGATAATAGTTTAATGTTCTTTAAAGATCATGATCTTGAATGAAAAACATAAAATCGTCAAGTCTTTGTTCGTTAAGGTGAGATCTTGTTAGATACTAAATGTTCCAGCAGTAAAGAAATATAAAAAAGTGGAATAGCCTGCAATCTTTCTATATAATAAGTCTTTTCAAAGCTTTTTTTAAATATCTCCACCACCGTTTTCGTAAAGTGCAATTTTTATGTGAAATTACTACCGTAGGCAAATTTAGTAATTTCAACGTAAGTAACTTAAAATTCTTTAAATTGAGATGTCCCACATCTCAATTTAAAGAATTTTAAGTTAAAGTAAAGATGTATGGTCGAAATTGGACCACTTTTGAGTTATCAAAAGTAAAAACCCTACCTGTTTGGGTTATAATAAAAGACCTAAATGGTGCTTTTAATTCCCTCGTTAATTAACAGAAGTACAATAAACAAATCTAAGCGCAATTTAAATTCGATAACTGTTTTAAGATCTTTAATTTAACATTTTACTTACAAATCAACAGTAACATCTTTCTCGTCATTGCGCTTTGAAGTTTCGGCGACCATAGAATGAAAACTACATATGTACGAGTAACTAAAAAAATTAACACTGGTTTACACAAACCGTTAGTGCTACTTTTGACACCTAGTTACATCTTATCTCTAATAAATTATCTAAAAAATAATTACTTCTACGCAAAAACAGGAGTGTTGATTTGAATTCGGTTTTTCTACTGACTGGTTAGGTTAGGTTAGTTTAATCGAATTAATTTTATTTATAAAAAAGTACTTTGTGATTACCTGTATTCATTCGGTAAAACTCTCTCTAACCATTTATTCAGATATCATACAGGTTTAGGTATAAGATTCAGGTATTAGGACTTAGGAATACATTATTTAGAAGATAATTAAATGTACTTAAACCACTACATTTCTTTTTAAGTTGTCACATTAATTTGGCATTCTATGATTGTAGAAACTTAAAAGAGCAATAGTGTGTTTCGACCTCGTAAGTAAGAATTAATAAAAAATACAGGCTTAAATTGGGTTTCGTTTTGCTTATAGTACTTCTTACTACTTGAGCAATTGATACCATATATCAGGTAAATTATTTTTTGTAACTAGAAGAGGACACCTAGATTAATTTTAATTAAAAATAAATGTCCGCTATCTTTGAAATCCAAAATGGATATCATTTTTGTATTCAGCAAAAAGAAAACTTCGCAGACCATATCAATTTTACAGAAAAATAAATATTCGCCATTTTGAAATTTCAAACTTTCAAATTCAAAATTTCAAATTTGACAAATGTTTTTATGACGTAAAGGTATATGTTACATAAAAGTATAGGGAGAACGGGCAGGTGGGAAATGCGGCCTTACCTTCGATATCTGGGCTGGTTCTTTGGCTAATTTGCTCACATCCGGCGACAGGTTCTCGTAGCCACCTTTCTGGATACCACTGCACTTATATCACTAAAACTTTGATTGACAAAAATTTAATTTAACTTATTTTTGACCGAACAGTATATTATCTGGATACTAAACAATTTCTAAAAAAAAAAAAGTAAATGACATAGACATATCGTTTTCTTCCTTTTGGTATTTTTCCTTCTAATTGTGTACCTATTTTGTTTTTTTTTTTTAATTAAAATATGTAATTTTGAAATGAAAATTAATAACATAAATTTTAATATTGACATTTGCATACTATTAATTTAGTTGAGTGACGAGGAAGTAGTGTGAGTCATTATTATCTAAGACCAAATTGTACATTCACTCTGGCAAATAACCCCATATTAATTTTTATGAAATGAAATATGTCCGCCATCTTGGAATTCCAAAATTAATGTCATTTTCGTATCCAGCAACCCCTAAAACCTGAAAAACAACACATACATTTTACGTAAAATAAATATCCACCATTTTAAAATTTCATAATGAATGTTTTTTTTGTAATAAACCCCCAGAAACAGAGAAAAATAAAAATGGGAATTTTGTACTATACGTTTTGTATGTGCGCTTGTTTTGCTGCTTATTATGTTTTCTGAATTACCTACATCAGAGAAAATATATGTCCCCATTCTTAAATTAATTGTGTGCTCTCAAATTGTTGCCAAGATGGTTATTTTTTTTTTGGTTGCCAAAATATTATCTCTCTGCCGGTTTGGAATATTTAGTTAACAGAAATGGCGTTGTTTAGTCGTCTCATTTGGTATTTTTGTGCCTTGAATTCTTTCGCCAATTTAGTAATTCAGTATTCTATATTCGGTTTTTTCACATACAATACCTATTTTATTGTTTTGACGTTTAAATACATGCCTTTTTTCTTTATTAAAGTTGTAAAAAATCATAATATGTATCTTCTTCTGCTCTCACATGTATGCTGATGACTTGCAGATTTATTTCCACGCATCACTTAATGATTAACCGTCGGCTATTGCACGAACTAATAAAGATCTAAAAAGTATATGTGCTTGGAGTAAATCTCATGGATTAGTCATCAATCCTACGAAAACCCAAGCGATTATCATCGGCAGTCCAAGGTTGTTGACAAGGGTTCGATTACAGGATCTTTGCCCAGTAATGGTCGAAGGAAACATTATCCCATCTCACATCATTCTCACCATCCGTTAAAAATCTTGGAATTCATCTTGATTCAACACTGTCTTGGTCTAAGCACATTGGTGAGATCGGTAGGAGAGTTTTTGGTGCGTGGAGTACCTACTCTGAGGCGCTTGCAGCATTTTCTGCCGATTACGACCAAAATTCTGCTTGCTGAATCGCTTATCCTTCCTATATTGGATTACGCTGACACATGGTTCACAAATACTTATTTCAGAAGAGCAGCTTTAATAAACTTGAGCGTCTCCAAAACCGTTGTATCAGATTTATTTTCAGTTTACGAAAATATGATAACATATCCGAATTTCATACCAAACTCAAGTGGCTGCCAATCCGACTTCGGCGTAATGCTTATTTACTGTCCCAACTGTATGGTATACTGTGTGACCCCAAGTCGCCACTTTACTTAAAAAAAAGGTTTCAATTTTTTGACGATAGTGTAAAATATTTTCGAAATTCTAATATATCATTAAAACCCCCTACGAGAAATACAAAATTTTTTGACTCTTCATTCACAGCTCGTGCAGTCAGTCTGTGGAACAGATGACCAATTTCATTACGACGCGCTCAATCTTTGCACCTTTTTAAAAATGGAGGTAAGGAACATTTTTTGTCACAATTAATATGGTGATCTTTACTATAAGTCCATAATTTGTATGTATTATTTGCACTTTTATTATTAGTATTTATTTATTATTTCTATAGTACGATATGTAAGTATTTGTGTATGTATTAACAAATATTATAAAGTAGTGTAACTGAATAGTATATATCTTTTAAAAAGTATATGAAATCTTAAATTACAATATGTACCTATTAAAATAATTTTCTCTTTGCCTGTCTATAAAGCCACCTACCAGTAAATTACATTTAAGTAAACATGTGTCATGATTATAAAGGTTGTCTGTCAGAAATCGCTTGTAGCGATAAGACCGCCTTTTGTTGTTGTTATTTGTTTTTGGTGCAATAAAGAGTTTTTCATTCAAAAATTCATTCAATATGTATGCGCGTACTGGCTACGGACATGATTTTGTCCCCGTGCGCGCACTGCTTTATGTAAGTAATACTTATTTTACATAGCTCCATATATTATTAGAGAGGAGGACGGGGGCATGTCGAGGTTAAAAAAATGTTAGCCTTATCGTAATTTTTTCTTGTATTGTATGAAGATGTTTTCTGTCAAATGTTTTAATAATAATATACAATATCCTTTTCACGCTGTACTTTTTCTTGTTATGAGATCAATAATACTAATAGATGTACCTCATAAAACAAAACAAAAAACGCTAAAAACTTAAATTAATAGTTTAGGCCAGCTAAAGAAAGAAAATATCAAATTATTCAGTTTACTTTGTAACAAAATATTTATGCCCAGATAAATGCCCACGGGCGGGAATTTATTGGGAACTTATCGGGACCTTATGGGCATTCTGCCTAGAGCGCCCGGGCGTTTACAATCTCTAATTGAGACTGATGCTGAAGCTAGGTTCATGGCTACATTTCGGGCCTTTTGGACACCCGCTCACCTAACATTTCCCTTTGAGTGCGTGCCATTATATAAAAGAATTAGGTATAAGATTTTATTCAAGTTGAAATAGAATATAGTACCTACTCATCATTACCTACCCCTATCTAAAGAATTTACCCTAGCATATTTTTATTTAAATCAAAATTTGCCATTTGCGTCCATCCAAGTGTGGATTACATATTTGCAAACTGAAAATTCTCAGACAAGTTTCCCAGAATTCGCCGAAGATCAAAATAACCTGATGGGAGTGAAGGCCAAATGGATGAAAATAATATTGTATTCATTTTATAGACAACAGCAACCTTTTCATTTATTTAGGTCCAGCGCTTACTTTAGTCACGATTTCTGAAAAAAAAAAAACTATTCTGATTCTGATAATCATATTATTTTTTTATCCAGGCTGTATGGAAGAATATCATTACGTTGGCTAAACTTCTAGGACAAATTAAAAAAAGGTAATTTATACTTCATTTGTCAGTAGTAATACATAAATGAGTTTTGCCGGGGAGTTCTATGTTGCAGTAGTAGTACTATCTATGGTTCAATGTGTGACGTTGTGGAATTCGTAAAACTTCATTTTGTATTATTTCAGTTCTTAATGTGTAATATTGGTAGAATATTAACCATTAAATATTCGTTAACGTGCACAAGTGTGGGCAAGTGGTACAACTTCTAAAAACGTGCTATTTTGTTTCCCGCCAAAACTCCCTAGGAACTTTCAGTAAAGCTTCTACCACTTTACTGAATCAACTGACATGACTCATTGACTGTACTGACTATATATTTGGACTTTGACTAGACTTTAGACTTGACGATATAGGAATACGGTGTTGAAAATTGAAACGAAAGTTCTATTTCCCGCCTTTTTAACTTGACACTGGCAAATGGTTATAAGCCGATGCCATATATGATTAAAAAAAATAGTAATACATATCATCTATGTCATGTGTCATCATGTTTAAGTCATATTCTTGTGGAGAGAAAAATTTATTAGAAAAATAATTATTTGTGTTCGTGTTGTGCTAAATTTTACACATAATGTCGGATATAAAATTAGTGGCCGCTAGTATAGTGAACTTTTTGAAGCAACAACTCGAAAGCGATGCGTTAAGTTCGGACTCGCGCGAGAGCGTGGAAGTCGGCGTACAGTGCATAGAGACTGCGTTCGAGCTCACCCCCGACGAGCTAAGCAAGGGGGTCGACCTGCTGAAGCTGGTGCGGCAGCCGAGTGGCGCCGCACCCCCCGTCGACCGCGCCGAGGCCGAAAGACTCAAGAACGAAGGCAACGAGCTGATGAAGGCCGAGCGCTACCGCGAGGCACTCGACAAGTACACGCGCGCCATTGAGATAGACCCACAGAACTCCGTGTACTTCTGCAACCGCGCCGCGTCGCACTTCAAGCTCGGTGACAACGAAACGGCTGTGGCGGACTGCATGGCGGCGCTGGCGCTGCAGCCCAACTACGGCAAGGCGCATGGGCGACTTGGCATCGCGCTCACTGCGCTGGAGCGGCACGCGGAGGCGCGCGCCGCTTTCGCTCGCGCCGCGCAGCTCGAGCCCGATAACGAGTCCTACCGCCAGAACCTGCAACTGGCGGAGGAGCGCGTGGCGGCACGCGGCGGCCGCGGCCAACTCGACCTAGGTGGCCTGCTGCAGAACCCCGCGCTGCTCAACATGGCCACCGAGATGCTCACCGACCCAAACATGCAGAACCTCATCTCCGGGCTCATGAACACTACACAGCCCACCCCTGGCAATGCTGGAGCGGGCGGGATGAACGCCCTACTGGAGGCCGGGCAGGCGCTCGCACAGCATATGCAAGCCGCCAACCCCGACCTCGTGGAGCAGCTCCGGAGTCAGATGCGCCCTCCGGGCCCGGGCGGCAACCAGCCTCCTCCCTCACAGTAAACTCTAATGATAATTATCAAAGTAATGACCACTTTTATATTCCTGTCTAATTTACATTTCTATAAGTGTGGGGTTAAATAAAATAAAAAACAAGTTACTTTCCTATTCTATCAAATTTTGTTTTAAAATATTCGTGTGATGATAATTTATTTTTTTATTTGTTTCTGTCCACTTGTCCCAGCAATTAATGTGGACAGCTGAGGTAACCTGGAGTAGATACTAGATACTAGATAGGGATAAATTGTATAGACCGAGTTATGGTAAGGCATGAAACATAACTTATTAAAATATTATTACTGTTAGGTAATATATGTGTGTATATTATTAAGGAAACAAATGTCTTTAGCTAAATGTTCATAAGATTATAAAATGATATTTGGTTATTAAAGCTTTATTTTGAAAATGTATGATTTTTATTAACCCACTAGCCCGGTACATGTGTCTTTACTATGAACTGGAATAATAACCAAACACTCCAAACAGGTAAACTGAAACCAGTAAAAAGTACTGCACAGCATTGTTAAATCTGTTCAGATCTAAATGTAAATAGAATGAGATGAAATTTCACCAAATTATTGGGTTTTCTTTTCCAAAGTAGTAAATGACATGTAAATTGGTAGCATTTTAGCGAGCTCTTACTGTGTTTATATTATGATTCAATTAAACCTCAACAGAGTATACTCACACGTAGGACAGCATTTACAGTGGAGGTGAGTGGACATGTTGTGTATGTAACATGCAAAAACAAATGTTAACAACCCTAAGGAAGAGAGACCTGCTAGAACAAGACTAGAGTCCTCAAGGCTAAAGACTTCCTTGTTACTTTGATTTCCTTTTTATTTATATATTTAAGCACATCAACAACATACACACATACAATATAATTAACCTAGGTATAAATAAGGACTAGTTTACATCACTTATAGATATGCACAACATTTAAACAATCAGAATAAAGGAATCATTTTTTATAAATTAATTATGTAAAATATAAATTAATTATTTAAAATATAATTTAATTATTAAAATTAAAAATCCTTTCTTTCAGTGCATTGAATAGGCTGCGAAACTACTGCACGGATTTTGATGAAATTTGACACAGATATAGATTAGACCACGGGGAAGGCCAAAGGCTACTTTTTATCCCGGAAAAATGTACGTAAAGTGTTCGTGGCAAAAAACTTCTATAGCAAATATACCTGCAATATAGTAGTATCACAGAGTAAAAATATATACCTACTTTATGATAAATTTTCAAACATACTTTTTAATTTTAAGATAGCTCGTAGATAAGGATTAGGTAATATTGTATCCGTCTAAATAGCTTCTGAAAATACCACATTATTTCTGATATTTTTTTTAAACTTAGAATGGGTACAGTAACCTTAAAATATAGACATATATGCCATCGCAGAGTTGTAGACCTAATAAAGAGAAACAATCCCACCTACATTATTTTGTTATTTATCTCCAACGGGTTAGGCTAGGCAGCGTTTTCGATAAAAGGATAAAAAAAAGGCGGCTTTTCGACACCTTCATAAATCAAACAATTTCCATTAGACCTTAGCAAATTATTATCGACCTAAACCTTCCTAAGAAACCACTCTGTCGGCAAAGTTAAACGACATGAAAATACTTTTAGTAGTTTTTGAGATTATCGCGAACATACACTCGGCACTTAAGCTTAAGCTTAACCTTCCCACCAATTTTCAGCCAAATCGGTTCAGCCGTTCTTGAGTTATGAATAGTCGTGTTAGTATAGACAATTGCTAATAGGTAGGTAGGTAATTTAGGAGTTTTCCAAGGAAAATCAAGGTTTAGGATGAGTTTTTCATCAAATGACCAAGAACAAAATATAACATTTATTTTTCAACAGATGACTTTGATGTTTATTGTTGGGCGAGGTGACCAGGGTTCCAGGGTGCTCACGGAGTAGATTAGTGGATGATCATGAAACGACAATACTTAACGTAGATAGACTTTTATTCAGATATTCAACACACGACATATTACAGTACCCGGCGATAAATATTGCACATCGACCTTTGGAAAGAGAGAATCGACTAATTTCGGCTTCGTAGAGCGTTATCTCTGTTGTACGAAATACAAACAGTCCGGTATCTTTTAGCAGCTGCTGTTAAAACAATTATGATTTGCTTCTTTGATACTTCTTTTTATTATTTGTATAAAACACACTAATTTTTAAACATTGTAGATAATTTCGCATGACTGACCTTGTAAAGGTTTCCCTCTTTTCCCTAAAGTTGCCATAGTACAAAGTTGTTAAATTATTTAAATTTGGGGGTGTTAACAACTTTAAATATATATTTTGAACTGGACGCGACCGTACTCTGTAGGTAGTGTTACTTATCATCTATGCCCACTCTATCGCATTTGAACAACGATTGACAAAACATAGATGATAAGGACTACTACTGAAATGACAAAACGTCACATATGTAGTGTGCGACAGAGATAACGCTCTACGAAGCCGAAATAAGCCGATTGTCTCTTTCTAAAGGTCGATGTGCAATATTTATCGCCGGGTACTGTACCCATGGAGAATAGAGATAAGGAGTACCATCTCTCTAAGGCAGAAAAGCTAAAAAGTGTCCGACAAAAGTAATTAAATAATAGTTCCAAAACTGACCATAATGGCGCTAGGGTGGCAAGGGTGTGTGATATGAAGGTAGCAATAAGAGATGAAGTAAAGTGAGTTGAGTTTAGTTATTTAAAATTTTTGACGACTTTAGTAGATTAAATGTAGTTAATTCAGTAAATCATGAAAATTCTAATTAATCGTATAGTCGAAAATATTTTTATATATAAAACCGAAGAAGATGCTAAGATTTAATTATACGTTTAAATTTTGCCACTTTACTCCCGTCTGCGTCTGTAGCGCCCCCTATTTAACGCTATTTTACGGACACTTTTCATGTATAGAGATGGTACTCCTTAATTCTATTCTCCATGACTGTACCTATGTACATACGTAGTATCCCCTTAGTAGTCTGTGCTATGTACCTACATTTCAATCTCAAGTCCCCGACAGACCTTATAGCCCATTTACATTCGCGTACGAGTCGCGAGGCGAGGGATGAGGCGAGGGGCGAGGTGCGAGTGTGAACAGACGCTCGTGGCTCGCCTCGTCCCTCGCGGCGCTCGCGTCCGGAGCGGTTTTTGGGGCACGAGTCAAAGGACCTCGCGTCGCACGCGAGTGGGTGTTTACATTCGCCCTCCCGCTTTATTCTGGCTTCTACATCGTGCCGCGCAGGTTGTGTTTAGTTTTAAATACGCAAAAACAAAAACGCATCGTATAATGGATTGGTCGCAAGACGAAGCATTTAAGTTCATAGAACTATTTCAAAAAGAACGAATAATTTGGGACCCTAAATATAAATGCCACAAGAACAGCCAAAAAGTTAGCGATGCATGGGCGAGATTGTCCAAAGTAATGGGAAGATCTCAAACAGAATTAAAAAATAAGAAAAATTCTCTCATGGCTACATTTCGCCAGCTACTCCGGCGCAAAAAACAATCAGTAAGATCCGGCGCAGGAGAAGATGATATTTACAAGCCAGTGTGGTTGTATTATGATGCTATGGAAACATTTTTGGCATCCATTTACGAGTGTAACACCACAGTGAGCACTGAAGAAGGACACGTAAGTAAAATAAAACTAAGTACATATTTATTTAGTTAGGTTTATTCAAGTAATTAGTCAGTTCAAGTAATTAGTCATCTTCAATAAAATATCATCATCAAGTAGGTATAGACAGATGACGCTACTCGGTAGATGGCGCTAGTACATCGTTAGTACTGCTGAACAGAATAGAGAATGAAACTTGGCACAGATATAGAACATGACCCAGAATAACATAATAGATTCTTTTATTTAAATTAGTGACGTAGCAGTATAAGCCCTGACGCACAAACTTGTTGCTGCTAAAACTTCGACGTCCTCCATTGTTGCTAGCTCAAAGACGACTGAACTCGGCACGCGAGTGTAAACAGGCAACTTATTAACCATCGATCAACACGAGCCTCGCACGAGGGACGAGGCGAGCCACGAGGCGAGGGACGAAGCGCGAGTGTAAAGGTACTACTTATTATCTATGGTGTAAAGGCCGTATTACAGATTATGCATCCACTATCTTGTGTTGCCACCATCATAACATTGCCAGACTAATGTAACTTACACTTACTTAAATACACGACAATGACAATAATGTGACGTGTCAAAACAATAATTATAAATAATCGGTCCCACTCACATGCAATCGATTGTTACGATCAAATTGGAAATTAATTCGTAAAGGTAAATTGTTAACAACGAACGCTTTAGATGTTACGATAATTTATCGACTGAGATCCCACGCCAGCCTGACTACACTTGTCACTTACACTCTTAGGGTCCCATACACGGTCCGTTTTTCCTTCAGTTCGGCCTGAACGGATGCAAAATTGTATCGTCTGTGTGAAATTTCGTGATCGCATCAGTCGGCCGTATGGACTGAAGGATTCGTTCTAGGGTGCCAACTCTGTTTTTGTGAAACTACTAAACTCGCGTTTTTGGAACGAAGTTCCTTATGGGGCGTTGCGTAGGGGTACCCTAGCTGGGAAAAAACGCCCGTAACGTAAGATTTTTATGTATAGTCTTTATTATTTTCTTTATACCTCGAATAGAATTAAAAATTAATATTTTTATAATAAGGAACTTCGTTCCTATCCGGTGTCGGACGACACCACACGGCTTTTTTTTACTAAAAGAGTACCGATAACTTTAAACTTATAAGTCCCTAAAAGTGTTTTTAGGGATTTTGTGTTTACAAAATGCAGTGGTTTTTTGTGTTTGAAAATATGATAATATTAATTTAACGGTACGTTAAATTAAAAAAATATAGTAGGTAATATTACGTATAGGTATATAAATTAAATCGGTAGTTATTTATTAAATATTTATTTAATCGGTAGTTACATATTATGATTACTGTCTAGCTATTTTGTATAAAACCCCTACTAACAACTAAATTCCTACTAAAGAGGGAATAAAATACTACATTTAGTAGTAAAACTTTGTAAAACATCTAAGTTGGCAAAATTAGTTCTGACCTGAACGGATGGACTTAACAGTAATAAAATTAGACTGATCGGTAATAAAATTGGAGTGTAAAATAAAACCGGGACATGTGCGAGTCGGCAAGAGTAGTTTCGGCAGGCTCAAATTTTATTTTATACTTTATTTAGTATTTGTTGTTATAACGGCAATAGAATTACCTACATCATTTGTGAAAATTTCAACTGTCGAGCTATCACGGTATAGGAAAGTTACTGCGACAGACGGACGAACAGAAAAGTCCGTCCGTCCGTCGATAGCGTGACTACGGTTGCAGAAAAATACAATAAATAAATAAAATAATAGCCTAAACTAACCAAGAGCATGTCACGACATGTCTAAGGAGGGTTCCGTAACTATCAACGCGCAATAAGTTTTCTTTGAATTACCTACTTAAAAAGTTATTGTCATAAAGTTATTACAGAAGCTAGGAGAGCGGCGGACAGACAGACGAATGGGCAGAGCGAAATTATATGAGTTCCGTAAGTATTACGGAACCCTAAAAACACGACCGAAGCTCGCGGCAATTTTCAGTGTATGTGCTCGAATCCGTTAAGGCTAAAACTTAGATTAAAACACATAGAAACCGGGTACGCGCATGGAAAGTGAAGCAAATCATACTGAGCCATATCGGCTCAGTTTCTTCGAACGACCCGACAGTTGTCACGGTCAAGCGCTAGTGCATACATCGCCGATTATTATAAACGTTATGACGGTTTGTGTCGTTATTGGGTGTCACAATGCATCGGAAAAGAATTAAAAAAGCTTAAGAAGGAATTAAAAAAGACATAACATTTCATATGTAAGTATGAAATGTTATGTATAATATAATATACGAACAATTTGACTTGTATTAAGGCAAATATTTAAAACATTTTAAAATAAAATCATATTATGTCGCCATCTTGCTGCCCTATTGTGAATTGTGAAAGTTCTAGTAATAATAAATTTATTTCAAAATTTTCATGGCTAACTAATAGCAAAACTTTTTAAATATTTTCTGATTTTTTTAACTTTCAATTTAAATCATTGCCAGTATTAAGATAATACTTAATATATTCCTTAATACCAGTTTAATATAAATTATGTTCACAAATCGTGTTTAGATGGTTTAAAATGTAATATAAGTTATATTTTTACATCTCACGATATTAAGAAAAACAAATACTTTAATTCCAATTTTAAGAGCAAACTCCCTTCCCAAAAGTCCCTTAAAATTGTACACACTCCACAACTTTAAAGTTTTGTTTGTTGCGTGTCGGTATGTAATGCTTACGACTACATCTATCTGTTGCTTGCTTCACTTTGTACAATGCGTTTGTTTGAAGACTACCTAGGCGTTATTAATCTAAGGGTCGAACTGACGTCAATTCGGGCGGATGCGATTTTTTCCGTGTATGTGCTCGAAGTGAGGCCGAACTGACGTCAGTTCTAACTGAAACGATCGGCTCTCCTCTGTGGGAGCCTTTTTACTGATAAATTAAACTTCATTTTGTAGTATAAGTGTAAATTATAATGAATATACCTATGCATAGTTCAGACCCGCTATTTTCTGCGGTGGGCGCCAAAAGTACGAAAAAAATTTACTTGTATATGAAAAGTTTAGTTAGGCGGGCCTTGGATCTCAGGCTATATTCATTATTCATCTAAACTGATTTACTTGCAACTACGAATCCAGTAAATGTTTAAATTGTAAAGACTAAATCGATCAATCGCTTGTGACTGGGAGCTTTAAATCAAAAGCACTAAGGAGTATTGATATCAACTTTAATGCAAATCGCTCCCAAACAACTTTCTTACCCTTTTTTATCCCCGTTAGGGGACGAATTTCAATAAACTATAATTCACATATTCCATCAATTCTATAACAGAATGTTTGTGCAAAATATGAAGTAGATTGGACCAAGGAATCACGTTGCCCCATACAAACGTTTTCCCCCCTTTTCACCCCCTTAGGAGTCGAATTTCGGAAAATCCCTTCTTATCGGATGCCTACGCATTACAAAGAGCATGCCCTGCAAGTTTCTGGTCTCTACAATCAGTGGTTTTGGCTGTGCGTTGATCCGTCAGTCATTCAGGACAAGAATGTTAGCCATAGATGATTTGAGTTTAGATGCTAGCCATTTTCTCCTATACATTTTTTAGAAAATTTGCCTTTTCTTTATACTTTCTAGTTTTATATAAATGAATAGATTTTTGCATAATATTATCATAAGTAAATCATCTTTCTCACTGTATCTCTCTCCAACTCAATCTGAACAAATTTTAATTGGCTAAAACCAGTTAAAGAGCCTATCTATGCGCAGATGTACGTACTAAAATGGTAGCGCTTGTTAAGTTCTGCTAGTCACCGTTAGATGGCACATATCAAATCGACCTAAGGCCCGTATTAATAAAGCGTTCATAAATCTATTTGATTAATAGCCATCTATGGCCAGATGTGCGCACTAAAATTGTATCTCTTTAGTACTACTAGTAAACTATAGATGGCATTTATCATGTAAATCTAAACCTATTTTTCATTGACATAACCTGTTTGTCAGGTTCAGGCCATCTATGGGCGAATCTACGTACTAAACTGGTAGCACTTTAGTACTACTAGTTAACAATAGAGGCGCTTATCATTATACATACAATGACTGCTATTAGCGTGCAAATTGATAATAGATGCAGATATAAATTAGAACCATGGACCAATAAAATTACTACATGTTAGAACTAAAATGCTTACTATACTTGCCGATAGATGCCTCTTGTTGTATAAATAATAATATATTAAGGATTAATAAAACAACACATTTTCTTAACTATTTATTACACTCTGTGTATAATTTACGATAAATACATTTACATATGTTTATGTACACAATAGCAAATGTAAAAACGCGTCCCCGCGGTAAAACATTCCAAAACGTACAAAACTCTTTATTTACATGCTCCGCTCCGGGAGGCGAAGGCACAGCGCGCGGTGTGACGTCACGAGACAAGCGACATAACACAAGTACCTTCCAATTTACCAACAAACCACATTCGGAAAAAAAGAATACTAAATAGGAACGTTTGACGTATCTCAGATATAAAAGTAACGATATTTGTATAAACTCAATGGTACCAACGCCTCGGCCGCACGGATACAAAAAAAACTAATAAATTACTAAATTAAAATAACATTGACATAAAAATTAAAATAGCGATACGCTTAGTAATAATAATAAATAGTAATTCATTAAAATAAAATATTTCTTAATTGTTTTTGGAAATAATGATAACATTTTGACATAAAAAATATATTCAAATGCAGACACTTACAAAATAATTTTAGACAGGGCAAACAACACATTCAGCTATATACAACTAATTTAGAAATTTTAATTGCAAACAAAAACGTCTAAAAGCATTAAGCAAGGAAATATATTGTATTTTAATGTGTCTGAATGCGAGATTGACCCTGATTGCACAAAATCTCCACCACACAAGATTGCAAATCCATGGCTCACCATACACCAAAATTTTATCAAACAAAATACACAAATAAAATTACAAAATTTGGCGTCTACAGTAAGTACAACTTTAACATAGCCATGGAGACATTCACACAGAAGAAGCATGAGAAAAAAAAGTAAATTATGCGTTTAAATTAAACGGCAACAATATTTAGTATCAATTGAATATAGCTAACTTCTACAGAAGTAAAAAATATATAACCATTTACTAATAAAAAAATTTAAACAACAGTTAAGTAACTGAATGTTGATGTATTTCTCTGTCAAGTGACTTATCCAACGTATCGGACAAAGGCAGCAACATTAAATAGCTAATCAGTTGTGTTAATATTTTGTTTTTATTAGCAAGAGAGTTAATTTTTTACGTATAATATTTTAAATTGCCAAGAAATTCAAACGATATCGCAGAATGTATTGTCGCGTCTGCAGCGGGTTTGGGAGAGGCCTCACACCTGGCTTTGCCGAAGTAAATTGAACTAAAAAGTATTTTCTTATCTTTACATTTAGATATTACCTAAATGTAAAAATATAGAGAGACAGTTTCAGGTGTTACTTTTTTAGTGGCGACGCGTTACTTCGTTAGTTACCGAATGTTATCAATACACAATATTCGATATAATCAGTGTGAATGACACTTTATTGCGTTCGGGCTGAATCAGGGGCGTATTCAGTTGTGGTCCACTTAAGTGGCGTGTTTAAATGTGGTCTATTTCAAAAAGCAGTGGCGTATTTAGGTGTGACCCTCTTCAGGGGCGTATGAAGCCCACTTCATGGGCGTATATAACCCACATCAATGGCGTATTCAGTTTCTCTTGGTGGGCGGTATGAGGTGGTGGGGCAGCTCCGGCGGCAGGTCGTGGCCATCTGTCTTCACGCGGATGAGGTGCATGGCCAGCGCGAACTCCTCGTCGTCGAGGAAGCCGTCCTTGTCTATGTCGGACAGTTTCCAGATCTTGCCCAGCACCGAGTTGGGGAGTTTCGACTTCACCATCTCCATCTTGGCGGCTGTAGACAGAGGATACACTCAAACTACGAATTATAATATTATAATAATATATTGCAAATTGCTTAACGGATCATTATTTGTATACTCTGATTTTTAATTACAGTCAGTAAAAAATTAAGTCACTCTGTCTCTACTAACCTTCTACATACAAAGAAGGAAGGAGAGGTGACAAGTGAAAAACCGGACAAGTGCGAGTTGGACTCGCGCACGAAGGGTTCCGTACAAACCGCAAAAAAAACTTAAATATTTATTTTATTCTGATTTGTTATAGCGGCAACAGAAATACATCATCTGTGAAAATGTCTAGTTATCACGGTTAAGAATATACACAACAGACAGACAGCGAAGTCTCAGTAATAGGGTTCCGTTTTTACCCTTTGGGTACGGAACCCTAAAATTACATTTAATAATAAATGTTACAGACTGACATATAGATAGACGACGTTGTCAACGTTTCGGATATTTAACAACAAACAAGAGGACTCTGAGGAGGATCACTGAGGACTGAGGAACAATCCTCCCGCGATCACATTTTATTTGCAATGACTGAAAGGGAAATTGTAGGTCACTGAGGCTCATATAACATGATCATAATACAGTAAAGGGAAAATTATACTATAGTATTAGGCCCTTACATATGAAATTGGCGTTTTGTCGTACTGGCAACTTTGATCTCGAATATATCTTCTTTGGTTAGGAATTCCAATTTCAAATTTATACCGCTATTTACTCGTGCATTTGTGTTTCGAAAACCGTAATTCATTTGTTTTTTCGTCTTTTGGCTTTATCTTGGCGTCACTCTGTTTACAAAATGGAAAACTTGAAATATCGCATTATTTTCGAGTACGAGTTCCACCGTGGCACCAGTGCTGCAGAAACGGCGTCGAAGGATTAATGATGTGTATGGCGGCGGTGTCGCAAAAGAAAACACAGTACGTTTTTGGTTCAAACGTTTTCGTTCTGGAAATTTCGACCTGCAGAACAAGCCCCGTGGACGGCCGGAGATCAAAGTTGATAATTAAGAATTGAAGGCTATTGTGGAAGCGGATCCATCGCAAACCACGTCCGAGTTAGCTGCAGGCTGCGGTGTTAGTAGATAAAACTGTTGTAATCCACTTGAAGCAAATTGGGAAGGTGAAAAAGCTTGAAACGTGGATAACGCATGAATTGAGTGCAGCAAACCGACAAACGCGCGTCGACTGCTGCGTTACATTACTGAACCGGCACAATAATGAAGGGATTTTAAATTGAATCATTACCCGTGATGAAAAGTGGATCCTGTACGATAATCGGAAACGCTCATCGCAATGGCTGAACCCTGGCTAACTAGCCAAAGCCTGCCCCAAGCGAAAATTGATTAAAAAAAAGTTACTTGTGAACGTTTGGTGGACTAGTGCCGGTTTCGTTCACTACAGCTTTCTTAAATCTGGCCAGACGATTACGAGATGTCTTTTGCCAGCAACTGCAAATCATGATGGAAAAGCTAGCTGCTAAACAACCGAGGTTGGTCATTCGCTCTAGGCCACTGCTGCTTCAGGACAACGCTAGACCACACACTGCACAACAGACGGGTACCATATTAGAGGAGGTTCAATTGGAATGTCTAAGACGTCCACCGTACTCCTCGGACCTTGCTCCAACAGATTACCATTTTTTTCGAAATTTGGATAACTTCTTGCAAGGGAAAAAATTCAGCTCCGATGGGGCAGTCCAAAGCGCTATCAAACATTTTATTGATTCCTGTCCGAATGGTTTTTAAATAAAGAAAGGATAGCAATAGCAATAGCATATACTTTGATTAAATAAATATATTATCTAAAAAAATCGACTTTATCTTCCTTCTTTACAAAACGCCAATTTCATATGTAATAAAACCTAATAGTTAGTAGTATATTGAGCTAACATCACCAAACCAGGAAATATCCAATAGTAACTCACTCACAACTCTAGGTTCCTACTACTAACCTACTTCATGTATATCAGCACGCTTTTTAGAAGCGAGTACAAATACATTCTCAATGTCTTTTGAGAAACTTCGTTTTTCATTACATCGCTGACGCCGTTTGATTGCCGAGGAACATTAAGACCGTAGTTGGACTGCAGTACGTTTTAGTACCAGACCTTTATCCCATATATGTACTTTGATATTATTGCCACACGTAGAATTAATGGTGAGGAGTTCCAACGGAAGTTCGGATATTCCCTAGTGTAGGCAAGTGATGGTAGAAAATAATAAAGTAGGTAAAGATAATGTTAATAAATAATAAAAATACTAGTTTAAAGAGTATACATAAATAACAAAATTGCTTATAAGAGATTAAGAGAGATTTAAGAGAGCTGTTAAAAATGTAACACTAAAGGTAGCCCTCCGACCTGCGACCGCGAGCAGCGAATTAGGTTCTCTGGCCTAGCTAGCCGGTCGCGCGACGCGGGTCGCGGGGATTGATTAGTGCTCCATACAAATTCATACTGAGCAGTGGCTCCGCGACCATCGGAAGGCTACATTTAGGCCGCTGCTTCGAATTTCGCGGTGAGCGGCGCGGCGGCGGGCGGCGGGCGGCGGGCGGTGACAGCAGCGGCGACGAGCGCTGGCGGGCGCCATCCATAGTCACCGCTCGTCAGAAATGCATTGTTTTCAAGCGCGCAGAACAAAGCGCTAAAGCAAACCATCACCTGATTAGAATAGGAACTACGTAAGGTACTGAGTACTGTTACGTAATAAGTATTTAGTAATCTGTGGTACAGTTGCCATCCGAAATCTTTATATTTCAAGCAGGGACCTTAAAATTCGAACGATATTTGGAGGATAGAGGAGTTGAAATATTGACTCAATAGTAAAAGTCTCTATTTCCGAACCCAAAGCCAGATATTTCAAGTTCTCCAGTACAGTTTGAGGTCTTCTAACCGATGCGTACTCAAAATATCTTTTACCGGTAAATATATACGCGGCACAGACGAACAGTATGTCGAGAACCATGGCGAAAACTACGATGTTGAGAACGAGCAGTACTAAGAATTTTGTTGCGAAGACAATCATATTTGTTGCTCTATCTAAAACTTTGAAAATGTAACGATAAATATCAAAGGTATCTTCAGACTCCTGGGGGATCGCCCTGCCTGAAGTGGCTCGGTTGGCCTGGGTAACCTGTTCGGAGGCAATAGGCCTCGCTTGCTCTTCAAATTTCTCAATATGTCTATCAACATCATCAACGGTAGAATCATGATAGCTACGTATGGAGACACCATCCGATCTCTCATGCTCGATGCTTAGATATTGGGTGAGACTTTGTGAGTTCTGGATGGAAACATCTAGAAGGTCGACGAGTTTGGAGTACGCGTCCGGCTCGTTGCGGTGCACCGCGCAGAGCTCGGCGAGCTGCGAGCAACTCTGTGTGGCGGAGAGCAGCGCTTGCGTTGCCGTGTGTACTGTCATGGCGGTTAGTATGTGTGGGTGCGCGGCCAGCAAGTGCAGCGTGCGGTGTGTGAGAGCCAAGCGGTTAGGCGTGCGTGGTGACATGAGAAAATCAGGGTTGGGTGTGGTCGTACCGGCACCGGTGACCTTGCCGTCTACTGGGTTGAGGGAGCGGAAGATCTCGTCGTATCGGGGCTTGTCGTGGCCGCATATCCAGTCGGGGTCGCCGTGGCCCGCGTCCACGCCCTCGCCGCGCCCGTACCCGAACGGGGACACCTGGTCTTCTACGCCCTCGAACGCGCCACCTGGAATTAGAGGGAATGGATTTTAGTACGGGTCATATTTAAGGTATACTGATGAACCTATAAAAGTTAAAACACATAGTTTGAATAATTAAACATTTATGGACATTGGACGTAGGTATATCGCACCTAATTTAATGTCAGTGAGTAAGTGTCGAAAGATCTTGTGTGACAGGAACGGATAAGTATAAACGGATATATTACTTATCTTATAAACGGATAAGATAAGTAATATTAGAGATGATTACTGTATGACAGTGGCGTGGGGTTCCTATAACTCCATTTCTATCGGCTTCACTACTAATACTAGCTCTAGCCAGATGATGGAACCCAACAACCCGCGAACAGATACTTAAAGCGTTCTATGACTCCGATATATGATGCCAGAGAGTTCGTCAAGTGCTGATGATGAAGTTATAATTAAAATTTATTATATCCATGGTAATGACCGAAATAACCGAACACACCGTGAGTAATGCCGAATGCGCTACGCTCGCTAGTCGGCAGCCGCTAGTCGCTACGGCTTCCGCACGGAAGGAAACTTGGTGTTTTACAACAGTGGCACGTATACTGTTATAACGACCGTATCGTAGCTGCAGACCATAACAGGAATACTAAGGCTGGCACTATATTGTCGGGAATCCGGAAGGCTGGAGAAAATTCAGAGCATTAAAAATAGAAATATGGATTAAAACAAAAGACATGAAAATCAAACACGAGTGTCGATTTGTCAGATTTGACATTGACATTTGACTTGACACTCGTGTGTTCGATTTTCAGCTCTAGTGTATTAGCGCAGAGTTCTATTTTCAGTGCTCTGAACTTTCCCGACCTTACGGATTCTACTGTCCGGAATCCCCGCTCGGCCTAAGTCGCTGCGACTTATACTCTTATTATAATTTAGAATATTGTCACAGACACTACGACTACATAGATAAATAATTTTGACCTTTCTCTATATTCTACAGTCGGCTTATAGCCGTGGCATGATGATTAAAGCTACATTTAATATTTATTCATTGACCGTGGGGTCATTGCGATCCTAAGGACCTCAAAGTGAAGTATAAAAGCACATAAACAATATCAGGCATCTATCATTGAAACATTCGGGTAACCTCGATCGATTGATTGAAAATGCGATATTTAATAAACTATCCAACCATTGTCAGTTGTGTTGTATAAGTATTGAGCATGTTACAACAGGTCCTACCACCGGTCCTACCACCGGTCCTGTCTTAGTAACAATGAGCACATCTACCTACAAGTTTAATTTCATTAATTGAGTTTTAGCATAGAGCATTCGATTACCTGTAGACATAAAAATATGTCGTGGAACAACTTATTAAATTGCCTTTGAAGCTGTAGTCAAGTTAAATAAAAGTGGTTTCGAAATTTCTTTAACAAACACAGAAATAATTACTCAGATCAAACCAGTAATTCCTGAGATTAGCGCATTCAATGAAACAAACTCTTGCGGTTTGTAATATTAGCATATGGATGAATATGGTTTTGAGATACTTTATGACATAGAATTGTTATCAGCAGACGTTATATTGCATGCAAATAGATCCAAACAAACCTTGACTCTATGAGGTGAGCACCTAATTGATAAGTCACTCGCAGACGTATAACACTATACTGTGACTATACACTCAGCTTATTTACATTAATGAAACTAAACAGCGGCCAGCGCGTGTGCAGTCGAGAGTCATTCGTCATAGCAACTACCTACTCCAGATTGAAGTCTGCTGTTAGCTAGTATTATAACTATCTATCGCGATGCCGAATTCTGTGTCTATACTAGTCTTAAATATGGGGATTTTGAACGCCAAAAAGAAACGATTTCTGTACAAAATCCAAGCGCAATAATTTTGCGACCTTCAATTGCCTTCCTAGATTCTGGCAATCAAATGTTTCTTCTGATTAGTTTTACCCCGAACATAGTTGAGCCCACAAAATTACCAATAGTTAACTCATTAAATAGAATTCTGCGAATTGCGGCAAACATCATCGTTGAAATGCGCAAAAGAGCACTCATGAATGGGTGGTGCAGTGAAGCGTCACCGTTACTGACCTCGCGCTGATAATGGTGGACAGTGCTCATTAGACGGACCTCTTATCTCTCACCTCTGAATCAGAGGACGTCTAACAAAAACAACCGAGCTCGAGGGAATCCGATGATGATTGATGACCCTATAAAGTCAATAATAGCCAATATTATATTGTAAACTTGGGATAGAAATTGGAATGCTGTAAAACTTCTGAAACTAGGAACTGTCAAAAGATAAGGTGGGTCATTAATAAAAGGATTACACCATGTTCAACCCCTCGATTTTCAACCCTCGTCCTTATAACGACGTTACTTAGGACGGAGGGTTGAAAATAGTATAGTTAGTAGTTAACCTCTAACGACCGTAGAAAATAGAAATGGGTTAGGGTATTGTCTAAGAGTAGATAAAATTACAGAATTCGTAAGCGAAACCGAAGTCTAAGCTCGTGATGCTACGCCGGGTGTACTTGCTACTCTATAGAAAAAGGCAGATTCTTAATCTATTCACCTTAGAATCCTTATATGTCCTAACCATGGAGCTAGTACAAAGAGGAGAGGGCATAAGCGACTGTGCAGGTGCACTGTGATTTTTAGCCGACCCCAACGTCATCACAATGGGCGTGGCCTAAATCAGTGTACTGTCTGTGTTCGTACTCATTTTCGTAACTTTTTACGTTCGTAACTTTTTGTACTTTTCGAGTTTCTGAAGAAAAGGATGAAATGTTGTGTCTTATCTTGTAAAAATTACTCGGATTGGCGTTCTGGTGCTATTGAAGGCACATTTCATGTGTAAATAATTAAAAACTAAATTTATTATAATTGTTATAGAAAAGTCTCTTAGCGTCGGTTATATTAGAAATTAGTCTACTTGCCAATATATGGCGTTTTTAACCTTTGAACACGGGGATTAAAAATATATTCTAGATAGCTCTAGATTGCAATATTAATTTAATCATCATACGTACAAAAGTGTTTTTACAGTATTTCCTAAAGACTTTTCAGTCGTCAAGTAATATTTAGTTTCCATCATTTAATAAACGCCATCCATCGTCGAGTAAAAAAATCACAAATGCAGGGTCGTATTTCGATTAATTTTGCCCTCCATTTTTACGGAAACCCATATTGTTTCGTAAATGGAAAATCATTTATGTAACTATTTATTATAAATTTATTTGATTTATAAACAAAAATAACATCGTTCCTTACATAATAAATACATATACTTAATTTTAACTAGGTATGTAATTGCATTCCCAATCGTTATGTGAACACTACATCCTACTTTCTATTATAAATGTGAAAATTTGTGAGGATGGATGGATGGATGTATGTATGTAGGTATCGATGAAAGTATGGATGTTTGTTACTCTTTCACCCAAAAACTACTGAGCGGATTTTGATGAAATTTGGTATGGTAGTAGTTGAGGCTCGGGATTAAATCACAGTTTTATCCGGAAAAAGTACAGTATTCCCGTGGGATACCCGATACTATATTTATGCGGGCGGACCGACGGAAATTCTGACGAATGGCCAGACGGGCGGACGAACAGATGGACCGACGGACGGACGGAACGGGACGGAAAATTTTGAGAACTTGAACTTTTTATGGTTAAATAAAAAATATTTGTTATTTTTTGCTTTTCAGATGTTTCGGCGGTTTGATATTTTGTTAAAAACTTATTATTTTAGAATTTTATGTGACTATAATCCACTAATCATTAAATTAACTTCATGCTTATGCTCATAAATCGAAAGGTTTTTTGCAATAATTTTATGTTGTTGTAATAAACAACTCAGCATAAAAACCTCGAATAATGATGACGATGAATATAAATTTGGTAATGGCAAATGTTCAAACAAATCGATATCAGTATATCAAATACTTAATAGTCTATGAGCGGCAATTGCGTAAATCCACCACTGTTATGTTCTCTTATTGAAAAAAAAAATGTTATTAAGATTATGTATTAATATCAATCAATCAATCATTTATTCACAAGATGTGGTAGTGATGGTGGTTACAATAATTATAAATAGTTCTTACACATCCTACCATAACAATGGTGTGTGAATGTCAAGTTTATAGTTTTAAAGAACGATTACTACAAGTAAAATTAAATTAAATTACATTTAAACATTAATTTTTCATCAGATAATTACTAAAACATTAAATTATTATTAATTATGTCAACATATAAGCAAGATATTATTTTAATTATTTTGTTACACTGTCAAAATTACATTTTTTATGTCAAACTTTTTATTTTAACTACCATAAATCATCCTAAGTACCTATTACATAATAAGTCAATATTTTAATATTATACATGTCAAGTAATTCCAGAATCAGATTACAATGAATTATTATGAGCAGTTGACGTCAGCGGTCAGATATTTAAAACCTAATATTTTTGATTATGTAACATGTAGTCATTTATGTCGTAAAAGCAATTTTCTAGAAGCCATATGGTTATCTTTTTTTTGTACGTATTAAAAGATAGACTGTGTTTAAAATTATCTGGTAACTTATTATACAGAGTGTTCGGCACATGGATGGACAAACGAAAACCGTGGACCCGTGGAGCCGTCTGCTATACATTGAGGCCTAATTACAAGACTCAGGCCCAATAGTTTTTTTTTTAATAATTTTTTAAGTTAATTTCGAAAAAAGCCAGTTATCAAACTTCAAACGACTATAAATTTACTTTTAATATTGCAAATCCAAACATGCTTTTGTAATAATTATCTGCATTAGTTGTAGAATCATATTAAATTCAGTTTTGGAGCAAATGTTAGATATAAAATTACATACGAGTCCATAAACGACAAACAAAGTGAAAAAATAATTTTCATATTCCACTTTGAAATTCTTAAAAAAAAACTATGATTTTTAGAGCACTTAAAATTCTAGGAAAACATCTGTGGTTCATACCCTTTATATCGGTATACAATTTGCACATATTTGTTTAAAAATAACTCGAGTAAATCGCAATTTAAACTAACGGGGCCTTAATTCATAAGACTCAATTTGCGAAAACTTAAATCAAGTACAAGCCAATTTGTCATAATTGCTTTCGGTATGTTCACTAACACTACACGTGGGAGCTAGTAGTCTGTCTCTCTCTTACCAGTCACGATACTATCTCTTGTCTATTTTGTTGAATTTGGACAATAGCCGTACATAGCAGGTAGAAAAAGGGGTGTTATTTCTCTGTGCAGTAGTAATTCTATGAAATCTTATATATATGTTTTTAATTAGTAAGCTTTTTAGTAGAACATGAATTTATTATTAAAACACTATGATAATTTAAATTTTAATTTATTTCCAAAATTTATTTTATAACAATTGTTCGAATTGGTGCCCTTGACTTCTTATGCATGCTCGGCACCGTTTTAAAATTTCCACTGTTGTTGTTTGAAATATCATTTCGGCTTTCATTTTTTCGAATGCTTCATTTATTCTAATTATTAACTGCTCTCGACTGGGCACCACGGTTGCGTACACTAGCTCTTTGGCTGTACCCCAGACGTAAAAGTCTATTGGGGTAAGGTCGGGCGACCTTGGTGGCCAAGGAATTGAACCACCCCGACCGATCCACGAGTTCGGGAACACATTATTAAGGTATTCCCTCACAGCTATGCTCCAATGGGCTGGGCAGCCATCGTGTTGGAACACAAAAGGTCTGTCTTCTTGTAATACTTCTTCTACTAAACCGGGCAAATCATTTTGCAGAAATTCTAAGTAATTATTTCCATTAATATTGCCCGGTAAATAATGCGGCCCGATTAGTTTATTTCCAATGACCCCAGCCCAAACATTTACACTGAATCTTCTTTGAAATTTTCTCGGTCTCGTCACTCGTGGATTTTGGTTTTTGGGTGCCCAGTAATGGAGATTATGGTAATTTGAAATACCTTCCTTATCAAATTTTGATTCATCTGTCCACAGAATACTTCTTAAAAAGTTTTCGTCTTCCACGTCAGTGTGTAGTAGATGTCGACAAAATTCTACGCGTCTACCAAAATCATTATCTTGAAGATCTGAAAACAAAGAAAAAAGGCTTGAGAATTTAAAATAAGGAAGACTAGATCTAGGCTTTGGTACATATTCAGTCTCTTTACGGAATTAAGAAAAATCTATTGTATCCATACCTTGCACGGGAGTGTAATGGAAAGCATGTTGCCGATTTTCCCGGAGAACTGCCCACACTTTCCATATGCCAAGGCTCAGCATTGCAGCTGCCTCTCTTATACTTTTATTAGGGTTATTATTAAATTCTTCTAATACACGTTCGTCTGTAGCAACATGATGTTGTCGTACATTCACCCTCGGTTCTTGATAACGCAAATTACCCGTTTCTCTAAGTCGTCGGTATGTAGTAGCAAAAGTTTGGTGGCTAGGCAGTCGACGGTTAGGATAGCGCTCTTGGTCTTTGTGCTTCACGTCCATTGCAATTAGCGGCTCCATACACCAACAACATATTGGCGTATTCTTCATTCGTAAAAGAGGTGGTCATTTTACGAAAAAAAAACAACAACGTAACAACAAAATAACAGAAAACTTAACAAACTAAAGCAACAACAATAACGTAAAACGATAACAAAATCACAAAACGAAAACAATAACAGTAAGCGCAACGGACACGTCAGATCGCAGAGGCAGTTAAGACTCGACAAATAAGTAAAACAATTTTTTCCAAAATTAACGTTTGACTGATAAGGAATAGACAAAATCAAACAATAGCGCAATTGCAGAGTGAAATAACAAACCTTTTTCTACCTGCTATGTACGTACGGCTATTGTCCAAATTCAACAAAAGAGACAAGAGATAGTATCGTGACTGGTAAGCTGACTAGCTCCCACGTGTAGTGTTAGTGAACATACCGAAAGCAATTATGACAAATTGGCTTGTACTTGATTTAAGTTTTCGCAAATTGAGTCTTATGAATTAAGGCCCCGTTAGTTTAAATTGCGATTTACTCTAGTTATTTTTAAACAAATATGTGCAAATTGTATACCGATATAAAGGGTATGAACCACAGATGTTTTCCTAGAATTTTAAGTGCTCTAAAAATCATAGTTTTTTTTTTAAGAATTTCAAAGTGGAATATGAAAATTATTTTTTCACTTTGTTTGTCGTTTAAGGACTCGTATCTAATTTTATATCTAACATTTGCTCCAAAACTGAATTTAATATGATTCTACAACTAATGCAGATAATTATTACAAAAGCATGTTTGGATTTGCAATGTTAAAAGTAAATTTATAGTCGTTTGAAGTTTGAAAACTGGCTTTTTTTGAAATTAACTTAAAAAATTATTTAAAAAAAAACTATTGGGCCTGGGTCTTGTAATTAGGCCTCAATGTATAGCAGAAGGCTCCACGGGTCCACGGTTTTCGTTTGTCCATTCATGTGCCGAACACCCTGTATATGTCTATGGCCTGTATAAATACATTGTTTTTATATATGTCTAAGTTACATATTGGACGATAGAGCTTATATTTAAAATTATGATTTTTACGTTCTACGTTCGATTTGAGTTAAAAATATTGTGGATATAACCTGACAAAAATCCATAGTTATTTAATGTAGATGCAAACTAATGGTAGTATATTGTATTTTTTAAAAATCGGTTTGCAACTGTACATAGTTGAGGCACCAGAAACAGCTCTAATACATTTTTTTTGGACTTTAAACACCTTTTCAATCTCCACTGAGTTGCCCCACAGCAATAGACCATACTAGAGAATAGATGAAACGTAACCGTGGTACGCAGTTAGAGCTGCTTCAGCACTAACGGTTCGCCTTAATGTTTTTATCGCGTAGATGAAACGGTCAAGTTTGTCACGAACATTTCTACGTAGATTACGTCGTACGTGTACTACGTCTACGTGGACCTTCCAATTACAGTACTTATCTATCATAATACCTAAAAACTTTGCACTATCTACTTCAATAATTTTCTCGTTGTTATATTTTATGTCTAAATTAATTTGATCTCTTCTGTAGTTTTGAAATTGTATGATTTGTGTTTTTTCAGTGTTAACGTGTAGATTATTATTATTTAGCCACTTTATTATATTTTTAAGTGTTAAATTAATTTCTTGTTCGTACGTTTCTCTATCATCACATTTAATGGCGAGAGTCGTATCGTCGGCAAAATTGTTTCGTGTTGAGTTATATTAGGAAGATCGTTTATGTACAGCAAAAACAGATTAGGACCTAGTAAGCTACCTTGTGGTACTCCATATTCATTCAGCTTATAATCGGATCTACTTAAGTATTTTCGTAAACTTTTAAGTAACGTTTGTTACTTCCACACATTCAAAGCGACCCGACAAATAGCTACTGATCCAATCATTGGCAACACCCCTTATTCCATATTTGTCTAATTTATAAAGTACATTCCGTAATTAGTTTTACTAGATTAAAACATGCTAGAGAAGTTGTACTATTTTTGCGAAAACCGAACTGTACATTTGTTAAGATATTTTGCCTAGTAATGAAATCCTGAAGCCTCTTAAGCATAGCTTTCTCAATTATTATTTTTTTAAATTGAGATTAGTGTGATAGGTCGATAATTATTACCATTAGCTGTACCTCCTTTTTTAAACAATGACTTAACTAATGATTTCTTTAAGATATCGGGAAAGCGGCCTTCTTGAAATGAAAGATTAATAATAAGACTAAGTGATTTACAAATACATTTTGCACAGAGTTTAATGATTTTAGCGTTGATTTCATCGACACCTACAGAGTTGGTATTGTTGAGACCCTTTACCTTCTTATTTACCTTTACCTCTTACCCTTACTTCTAAGGGATCCGTTGGATTCAGAAAGTAAAGAAAGTATAGTTTTGTTTATATAGGAAACGTCAAATTTAAAAATTACTATTGTTTGTCATATCTATATAATGGTCATTAAATACTTGGCTAATATTCTTGGCTGATTCCATGTAAAATTTGGTTCTGTAAATTCGATTCCGCAACATTCAAATATAAAGTCACAAGAAAAAATATTGATTGTTTTTAAAACTTTAAAGTTCATTATATAATTTTTTATAAGAATGCAGGATCCTCCTCTTTTTGTGTTACGAGAAAATGATGTGACTAATTTATAGCCTTATATTTTGAGTAGGTTTTCCGTTCCTTTTTTGAAAAAAATTTCAGTAAAACATATAATATCTATTTGTTTAGACTGCCTGGTTAAATCAAATACTGCAAAGTCAATGTATACAATTTTATTAATTGCACCCGCTATGTTTTGATGTAAAATTCTTAATTCACATTTATTATGTTTTGGAACGAAAATGTCTATTAGAGCTAGGTATCGTGTTCTTTAAAGAATTTTGTAATTCATTCGTATCACTATTTATTTGGTCCTTATTGCTATGTTGGTGACACGATTTAATGTTAAAATAATAAGGGATAGACTCCCTGTTTCGGCTTATATATATTGTATTATCATTATTTATGAGGCCTGAACTTTGAATATATTTTTATTTTTGATATTGTAAACCTGATATAATGACATTTTGTTTTAATGTTAATAACAATTCTAATTCTATAACAATTTTAAAACTTAAGAATTGATATAATTTGTAATGATTATAAGATGAATATGTATTTTTGTTATGTACTTCTATAAATTTACAATTTGTGTAATTTTTAGTATGCAGGTTTTATGTTTTTATTTATCATATTTTCATTTAAAAATGGGTTATATTGTACATTAATTACAAATACTTTATGATGACGTAGTACGTAGAGCGAATTGCTCAAATTCGTGACAATGCTACTGGGATTTTTGTCATGTGACCCAATCATTAAAATAATTATATCATCATAATTTATAGATAGGCTTAAATTTTCACAGGATTTAAGCATTTCGTCACTCTGCGCCCACGGTTTCACAATACCAAGAACATCATAGATTTTTGTTAGATTGTCCTTGTAACGCATATTATATAATTTTGATGCTAGCCCACGGCTGGTTATCACCTATTATGTATACGCAATTTTTCTTTTTGAAAAAAACGTTCTGTGTTCCCCTCGTCGGCTGTAGAAGTGTTGCGGTACTTTTCCGTGTATAGACTACTATTGAGTGGAGCGTTTCAAGTTGCTGTTTCCGTGCTTACAAATGATTGTTTTTATTACTGGAGCAAATTATGTTGTTTATGTTTTCAGGATTCTTAGTTTTTTGGATACGCGGAGATAAAGAGTTTAATTCGCGGTTTTATAATGGTGATGTACAGGGGCTTTTTGAAGTAGTATCGTCAATAATGTAGAACTCAAGTAGTTTATTTTTTTGTTGTAATTGTTTACGAAGGCTATTTATCTCTTTGTGCGCTTCGAAACATTCTTTTTTTAATTCTAAAATTTGTTGCTTCAGCTCTTGTAATTCACATGTAGTCATAAGTTGAGAATTTGGGAAAGCTGTTCCTTCAGAAGGAGTAGGACTATGGTAAATATCTTTTAAAATAATATCATTTATATCAATATATGTATTATTTTTCGTTCGTGATCTTCTTAGCGTAACATTATTCTCATTAAGATTTTCCATGATAGCAGATAAGCGCCCTCTAGAGTCCAGCATTATAAGTAATTGATAAATTAGTAAAAGCGCTAGTCACTAGAGGACCAGTTTCTAGACTTTATAGATCATAGATCTTTACGGTGTAAATCGTGTGGATGGTTGATCGATTTCCGCTTATTCCACTATGGCAGATGTTTGTATGCGAAGTTTGAATTTAGCGACTCAGCAAAATCAGCAAATTCACTTTAATGTCATTTACACAGTCAAATCCCAATCACTTTTATTACAGTTACTTTCACCACATTATGATTTTCAAGTTTTGTTCGTTTTTTTTTTTTTTTCTTTTTTTTTAAATATAAATATATCTATGGACGCTTCATACCACGTCAATCTGGCCCCGTGCTAAGTATCCGAAGAACTTGTGTTACAGGTACCAGAAAACGGGAAGTATATTTAATACTTTTATATTATACATATATTTAAGATTTTTATTATATTATACACATATATAATACACATCCATGACCCAGGAACACAGAAAAACTTTTTGTTCCTTCGGCGGGATTCGAACCCACAACCCCCGGCTTGAGCACCAACGCGCTGAACCACTGAGCCACAGAGGTCGTCATGTTTAACTATTGTTTTTTCGTTAAAAGTTCTGGCACTTGTTGAAAATTTTAAGCACTGTTTATTTTAGAATTACACTACAATTTTTCACTTTGGAATCGGGACTTTGTCTTAATTTTTTTTCACTTTCTACTAAATAATTCAAGAAATAACTAATAAATTTGATTTTTTGTCAAGAGCTCAGCTTAACTACGTGCTATCAGGTCGAGCACCATCTAGCTATATCGTGAAGTATAAAGTGTGAGAATTAAAAAAAAAAGTGTTAAATGACGAAGAAGATCAATACTGTTTCAAATGAAATGAAATGATGCTTTATTTGGTGAAAATATGGTTATATTGCGCATATTTTGTCGCAGTTAACGACGTCCAAATATTTTATTTATTATTAACATGATTATATTTTCATTATGTAACATACCTATCGCTTTAAGATACATTTAATAACAGAATCAAATTGTCAATGATTAAGTATTAATTACAAACATCATTCATTATGTCAATATATAGAATGTCAAAATTTAATGTTGTTAATACAATTTTTAGATTACTATAAAAATGACAAGAAAGAAAAAAATTAAAATGTGAAATCAAGAGCTCCATAAAATGTCAATAGATATAAAAAATATAATGTTAAAAATGATGATTAAATTTCAGCTCATTAAAAATTATTTCACGTCATAATAAGATTTATTTATTAACATTTTTTTAAGTTCTCTAATTGAGTGTTTTTTAGATAATTGTTTTATATGTTTAGGCACCTTATTATATTTTTTTACACACATTGAAGAAGCATTATTTATAAAATGGGTTGTTTTTGGTTTTTTATCCATGATCAGTCTATTTGAGTTTCTTAAATATTTTGTCGGGTACTTATCTATTAATTGTGTAAAAACGTCATTATTGTGTATAACAAATTTAAAAATTTCTAAAATGTATAAGCTAGGTAGTGTCATGATGTTAAATTGTTTAAAGAAAGGCTTACATGACTCATATGGTGGAATCTTAGCTATAGCACGGATGCATTTCTTTTGGACAATGAATGCCTTATCTAAATGCGTAGAATTTCCCCAAATTATCAATCCATAGCGCAGGACTGATGAGACGTAGCCGTGATAGGCCATAATTGCGGTTTTTGTACTAACTGTCCACGCTAGTCTACGTAAGACAAATACGAATCTGTTCAGTTTTGAACAAACTTTATCTATGTGTGCACGCCAGTTACAGTATTTATCAATTTGAATGCCTAGAAACAAGTTCTCATCAACTTAATCTATAATTTCATCACTATATGCTAGTTTTAGTCGTAACGGTATTTTATTATAAATTCTAAATTGTATGTACCTAGTTTTATTAAGATTAATTTTTAGATTGTTAGATGTTAGCCATTCAATTAAATGTCCAAGTGTTAAATTAATATCACTTTCGATTTTATTCACGTCCGATTTTTTATATGTAAATAGTATTGATATATCATCTGCAAATAATGTCAATTTATAATTATTCATTATTGGAATGTCATTAATATAAACTAAAAATAGCAGTGGACCTAATACAGAGCCTTGTGGTACACCAAATTTCATTTAATAAGATTCTGGATTTACTATTAACTAGTTCTTTATCTGTGTTAATGTTTTCTATTACAGTGTATTGCGTTCTATTTTCGAGAAATGACAATCCAATTATAAGCTGGCCCCCTTATTCTCATTTTTTTAAATTTTATCAGTAGCAATTCATGTGATACAAGATCAAAAGCTTTAGTCATATCAATAAAGACAACTATACAATGGTCTTTATCATTAATGCAGTTTATAATTTGGTTAGTTACATTAAAGCAAGCTTGTTGAGTTGATTTATTCTTTTGTGCATTGCTTTTTCAAATATTTTCGATAATATGGGAACTAGAGTAATCGGCCTGTAATTATTTAATTGTTTTCTGCCACCTTTTTTATGTAGCGGTTTAATTATTGAGATTTTTAATTTATTGGGAAAAGAACCCTCCACAAAAGGTTTATTTAAAAGTTCTGTTGTGATGGGGGCTATTATATATTTACATTCTTTAATTTTGTGGATATTTCGTCATAACCAACCGTATTTGTATTTTTAAAGAAGTAATAAGTTGTATTGTTTCGTCACAGGTGCATGGATTCAAAAAGATACTCATAGGATTGTCCTGGATATTACTTGTGAATTTAGAATTGGAAGTCATATTTATGTTAGAAGTTTTAATAAAATATTCATTAAATGTATTTGCTATGGTTCGTGGCGTATCTATTATGGTATTATTTATATTTATTTCTGTGATAATTTTTTTTTCGTTACCTTTGTTAGAGCAATTTTTAACAATATTCCAAGAGACTGCATTTATTTTTAGCTTTAGCAACATATTTTGTATGTGAATGTATTTCTGCTAGCCTAAAACACTTCCTTAATATTTTACTATATTTTTTTTATTTGTTTTTTGTTGATATATTTTTTTCCCGATAATAGCTAAATTGTAACTTTCGTTTTGTTTTGCAACTTTTTTTTAAGCCTTTTGTTATCCAGTGAGGTACTGTATGTTTATTTTTTACCTTTAAGCGGACTAAAGGGAAGCAGAGCTTATATAGCATTATGATTAAATCATAAAAGCTGTTAAACGCTTCAAAACTGAATATAAGATCAAGCAAATTCCATTCGCCATTTACCACAAGCCTTTAATATTTCATTAAATAAAACATAACGCGATGGTTTACAAAATAAATAAAAATTACTCCCTGGTTTAAAAATTCTTAATAGCTACGCCCCTGTCGACCAATATGTAATCTTGCGTTTAGTGTCATCTAGTGTGAGATAGCAAAACTGCGTAGTAAGTTGTAACAACCGAAGTGGGCGGAGACTGACACTACCCTCACCCCGCAAATTATCACGCTATTGTTCAATATATTGCTCTAGTGGCGGGTTGCGGAAAAGCGACATCTATTAATTATTTGCGGTGTCAATTGTGTAATGAAATTAATAACTAGTTTGTTTGGAAAGGCAATATGCTAACAGATAAATTACAGATGTCACTTTCACGTTATGAAAACCAAAAACATAATAATTATTTTTCTTAGTATATAAATATAAATAGTATAGAGGGATCTATATCACACTCCAAGTATTATTTTTTTCCATAAAACTAGTACGAGCCTGCTGAGATAAAGAAAACAAAATAACTATATACTCTAATTAAAATAAATCTATCTACTGGGCCACTAGATGGAGCTTTTACGCCTCAAATTGACAATTTACAGCATAACCATAGACTATATAGATATGATGACCACGATTACCACAGATAAGTACGTATTTTGTACATCAATTCTCTGATATTCAGAGATTCATAACTTTTTATATTATAATATACGAGAGTGCACAACTATAATTAATTAATAAATTACCTACAGCTATTAAGAAAACTAAAAGCATTATGACATTTAAAAAATACTAAAACATTGTCTACTAGAGCAAAAAATGTAAAATATATTAATATAAAATTATAATTATAAAATCAGCTATCCCTAAAATCATAGTTATCGTCTTATAAAAAATAAAAACTTCTTTATAATATTCATTACAATTACTGTGGTCGTGTCGTATCTAGTTATAGAAACAACTTTAGATCAGTGTACATTACTTGTATTCACCCAGCCTGTTGCTAGTGTCCGATCGTGTCGTAATGACAACTACCCTCACGTAGATTAATATTTTTCTTTCTTTGTGAAATATTTAAACTAATATGAACTTATCCGTGTACCGTGTATCTACTTAGCGCGCTCGACAAAAAATTTAGTACCTATATCTTGTTAAATCCTGTTACTTACTTTTTATGTATATCTCATGTAAGTGAATTTATGTAAATTCTTATGAGAACAAATGTCTTAAACCTTTTTATTCCCAAGTCCTAAAAATATAATATATATAATAACTTTCTAAGTACTATAAAACCATATATGTTTGAAACTTGGCCGCTCTTGGTGGAAAATTAGGCCGGATTCGCCAGTGTCCTTTAATATCTATGGACGCTTCACTGGTGTGATGTAACGGTTAGAACTTAGATCGTCGGCGCCTAGACATACGTTAGAGTCTAACGACTGAGCTACAGAGGTCGAAAAACATCCGCTTTAACAACTCTGGCTAACGAGTGTTACATAGGCTATGGCAAACGTCTTACCTGGTGATTAACTTGCTGCCGTGGACGGTCACCGAGGAGTTAACGCATTACTGCGGAGTGCCGACAACACTCCACATCGTCAATTGTCGGCTGACAGACCAGGCTCATTATGAACGTGAATCGTGATCCCTATAAAGCTATAGCATAGTATAGATAATATATGCGTCTGTTTTTATTATTATTCCGGGTCCGAGAAAGATATTTTATGTATGGCATTGTGCTATCTTGTAGCTTACCTCATTTGACTGATTTTTCTACTATTGGGGCCTGTTTTAAAATTTTGCTGATAGTTTACTTAGCTACGAGTTTTGTCTGGCTCGCTTGACATAAAATAGGAAAGTAAAAAAAAATACCAATAACCTATTCTACATAGAAGATTGTGAAACAAACGTACTTAAAGCTCTGCCCAATGTACAAAAATACCTAATCGATGATACAATACAATCAATGAACTTAATCAGCGGATAAATCGATTCCAATGAACTGATTAATGCTTCAATTTTCTAACTAATACTTCACAAGAACTTATTAGTTCTGAGAACTTCTCAATAATAGATAGGTTATCAAGTATCAAAGTAGCTCACAGATGAGTAACGGACGCTTTCGATGATATATCCGCTACCGAGCGAACAGCGGTATTCGGTTAAAAGAACAAATGGTTACCAGAAGTGTTACGAATTAGTAATGAACTAATTCACGACAGAGCACCGTTCTATAGACTTTAATGAAGAAAAGTATGCACCGCCTGGAATTCAATTAAAAATAAGAAATATGGGGCATTTACACGAGTCTATTTATGCCGGTGCGGCTAGTCGCTTTACAAGTTGTCTCATGGGTACCCAATTTGTTTTTTATAAAAATTCAACTATTTTTTTTTCTTGCTGTTCCATTGATATTTTTTGCGTTACCGTAAAATAAATAATTTAGGTCAGTGGGTTTGTATAGTGACTAGTGAGTTGAAGGCCGATCCGTTACGGTGAACAATCCTACTTACTGCGCTTTTTGCCGCGTGCCCATTATTTGTATGAAGATCGAGGAAAATATATGTTAAAGATAATTCACGAGTTTAACAAGCTAGCTTTATAACAATATTGCAGTTAGATTGGCTAGGAAGGTTAGAAGGATCAGTTTCATAAGCAATTAGATTTATAAGACCTAATTCATTGCATAGCATTTAATAATTTATTAAATTTAAATTAAATAACGTTTAACGGATATCGAGCTGCATAGGCCATACTATAAATACCTTAGAGACTAACATACATTTTACTATTATAGACTTAAAAACTACATTTTAATTAACTTTTTGCAATAACCATTCTATGCGGATTGAAAATCAACACATTAGTGCAATCACATTATCTTCAACAATAGATTCTGTTGTATAATCCTAATTAACAACAGGAATATTTTATAATAGAATAAATAGAAGATGTCAACACTATAATAGTTTATTCGCATTAAGAATGCAGTGAATCTTGCGTACATATGTCAAAATGGCTTACTTTAATTGGTTTATGTGAACACGGGCTATTCGCGGTAAGAATGCAATGCAATTCACTGCATTCTTAACGCGAATAGACTTTAGTGTATTGATTTTCAATGAAGACCAGGATGGTTATTGATATGCCAACATCTAACCACTAATCAGGTTAATTGCGAATATCACTCATTACATTATTTATGTCGGCAAAATTACAATTAAACAATAAGACGCCATAAAATTCACCATAATTAGTTTGATGTCTTGCTGTTATTTTAATTGCCTGGCAGATACTTAAGTTCTTAATGCTTCTAGAATTCACTCGTACACAGGGTTACAGGTTAAGTCGACGTAGATCATCATTTACTATACTGCTGATCGTCCAATCAGCATGACGCTATCGATTAAATTGGACCAGTTAGAATGTGACATAAACAGTATACAATATCATGCCAATCCACGCCCATACACTGTCAGTTCTAAGTTATAACCATATAATACCACTTACCTTTTGAAGACCCTCATCCTACCTAATATCTGTATTTATCGTATTAGGTAGGAATTTGGATGAAGGTCTTCAAAAGTGCTAGAGCTTACCTATGATGGAGAACCTTCGCCACTGTTAGACAGTATGGTGTATGGCTACTGTAAAGGATCTCCGTCGACTTAACCTGTAATCCTGTATACGTCACTCATTCGACGATATAATAGTACTGTAGGGGTAAATGGGTATTCCTAGTACTTAAAACAGTTACAGGTATTTAAGCGAATCGATTGCAGGAGTTGCGTCACGTACTTTCACAGCATTTAGCACATAGCAACTTATTTCTAATTATATAATTGCATTCCAGCGCACGCCAACAGTCCGACAATCCGCCAGATAATATTTAATCTGAGAGTTACATACTCTTCAGCTGCAATTTTTGTTCACTAAAGTCTGAAGTCATTACTGATTTTGCTAAGTTGTTTCCAAAAACTAGGTACGAGTGGTACGACTTGATCAAAAAATTTAAACCTAATAAAGGTGACAGAGTCGACAGCAATGAAATGGTTGCCAATGTGTTCACTTTAAATCATAATTGTTGTCACCAAAAGGGGAATATAAAAGCAAATAGAAGATATTAGCAAGAATTGTCCACGCTGGGTCTTTTAAGATGATTTTGGACCATGCCCTTTCTGAATTATTGAATGAATGATCGGTATCGGTAGGTAAATTTTAAGGTAAATTTTAAAGTAGTTGGTAAGTAACTGAATAAGGATGATAACAGTATTAGTGATACACAACGCAATAATAATTATGTATCTGTTACACGAGACATTCCCATTAATAACGGACACCCAGTTATAAATATGCTTTAAAGTGTCATACTAATTTATAGCACGTGGAGTGAAATGTGTAACTGGTAACTGGTACAGAAACAGTCATCGCGTTGGTCCTTTGACCGGATGTTACGGCATTTTCCGGGTTACTCAAATATATTAATTAGTCATGTTAACATTTTCGCGCAAATTGTTTATTGACCCAGCAAAAAAATGCTGCCTTAGTCGATTTTGGAAATTATTTTCAAAATGACAAGAATATTGGACTCGTTCTAGGATCATCAGTCTGGACTCTGGTAGGTGTCGAACATAAAAATTACCATAAGTATAATACGAAAATAGCAGCATATGCTCAAATACGTCAAGATTTTCATTGGATGGTGCTACTCAACGTTTGGTGACGATAGTTATTTTTAGGTAGGTAAGTGATAATGATGATGAACTGGTGATGCGTCGAGGTGTGAGCCAGTCGTGTGGTGATAACAATGTCGGCCCAAGGTTAGCGTGCACTACCAGCCATTGGAAATATTAGTATTGTTACATTTGTAAGCGAATAACAGACATGCGTTACGTCAACAACTCAACAATCAACAAGCATCAAGTGGAACTCTCCTAGTATTATATTATTACCAAGACATAGTTTTTTAACTAGTAGTTACAGGATTTGACAGGGTTAACAAAATTGCAAAATACCATGTTGTGCCAAGGCCCAAGGCTTAAAAGTCTTCCATTTATGGTCAAAACACAATTTTCATTAATCGTTTTAATACAAAAGTCATGAGTATAGCGTGCCGCGTCATCGGAAAATAAGGTAATCGCGAATCGCTGACACCAACAGTTAAATAGGTATCTGGAACACATTTCACGCATTTGGACAAATATTGAATATCAATCATCACTATCCGTCCGTTGATACGTGTTGAATAGTACATACCAATGCAGTATGTTCTATTTAGTACATAAATCGTGTCTTATTTGATTACAGAATACTGCTCCGAAAAAAATTATGATTATGATAAGGATGACGCGCAAAATGCACCAACAATTTTGATTTGTCTATTTGTATTTTTAGAAGCATACGTTGTATTACTTCAAAGGCCCAAGGACCTTAAACAATGTCCTTCTGCAAGTAAAGGCTCTTCATTTGAGGAGTGAGGACGTATATTTAGGAGCAGTTCAGACTTCAGGCGGCAGTTGACATAGACGTGCACCTCACTCAGGGAAAGTGCAGGCAGTGTGGACTGTGGTCTGTGGAGCACTCGCGGACCGCTGCACACGCGGCTATACAAACTCGCCGACATACGCAGGCGCATACAACCGGGTTACACTGCACTGTGACATAACATCTCACCACGTGATTTTAACTGATAAAATTGATACTATGTATTAAGTTTTTTACCCATGACTTGAGCGGCGCTGTATCATATATATTTCAGGCTTTTTCAGGCAGTAGATTTAGAGTAAAGAAGTTGTGAGTTATGACATGTGACAAGCGAGCACAACAGCTCGGCTTGTTTGCTAGAAATCCAACAAGGTTTCTAACTACACCTACGTTTAACGGTAAACATCGTTGAGTACGAATTGAACGATTATTAAACAAATAAATAAACATTTATTCGAATTTTTGGATATTACTACTTACTTACCATAAATACTGAAAAAAAAAATTTTTGCAAATAACATTTATTACTTTTACAGTGTGTTAGTTTAATACATAAATATAAAACAATTTAAAATATAAAAGCTTATTCGAAGTGGTCTCCATTGGCTGCAATACAGTCCTTTATACGTCGAGGCCAGTTATCAATAGAAGCTCGCACTCGTTCCATGGGAAAATTCTTCACTGCCAATCGTACGGATTATTTTAGGGACTCCAAATTATCATGGCGTTTTATAAATCACAATCCAGCGGATTAAGATCGGGACTAGACGACGGCCAGTCTTCAGCTCTGATGAAGTCCGAAACGTTCGTTTCCAACCAAGACTGCGTAGACCGAGCTTTATGACCCGACGCCGAGTCTTGCTGGAAGGACCATTCTAGGTTATTGAACATGGTGTTGTTAAGGGGCTTCACTACCTTCACAAGAATGGTATCTTGATACACTCACAAAAGTATGGCTCAATCACCCCTTCATAACTAATACCTCACCAAACCATCACTGAAGTCGGATAGTGCCCACGTTGCACTCTGTCGACTAATTTGGAAGCTTCCTTGGAGCTTTGAGCATAAATACGGTCATTTTGTTTGTTAAAATGTTACTCAATTGTTTAAAGTTTCTCATCCGTAAACAAAATTTTTCTGTGACCTCCCTTTGCGTACCACTTCAGTAGTTGTTTCGATTTTACCACCCTATTCTTTTTTAAATTATCAGTTAAGAAATGACCAGTACGTCTCTTATAGGCTGCAAGTCCTAAGTCATCCTTTAAAATACGCGTCATGGTTCTAGGTGCTATCTTCATATCCCGAGATAAAATCTATTGCTTTCGGACAGGATTTCTTCGAATTCTTTCCCTTACTGCTTTGACCACCTTTTTCGTACGAACACTACGTAGACGGCCAGATCTTTTTCTGTCACTAACAGAGGAGGTCTCAATGTACCTATTAATAGCCCGGTACACAAACATTTTACTAATACCAAGCGTATAGAGATTTTTAAAATTGCATTTGGCTCCATACATACCTACTTTGTGTAATGCAATCACAGCGATTCGGTTCTCTTTATCACCCCACTCCATTTTAATATCGCAAAATACTGTATAATGTATTGGCGCCAAAATTAGAAAACTCCATGAATAATCATATAAAAATTACAGATTCCTAATTCAAATGTAATATTTTGTTTATTTTTAATTGTAACAGTATTTATGGCCAGACTATTTATACACAACGAGAAATACAAATTACGAAAAAAGATTTTAAAACCTAAAACAGAAAAGAGATGTAATGAACAAAAAAACAATTAATTAAAATTAAGAATTAATGGAAAATTATTAAAATTCCAAGAGTGACTTACAAGAAGAACGTCTCTCGCCAATCATCGTGAGTGGAATCCCAGCAACAAAGGAAACGTCACTATAATGGGGAAACAATTCTCCTCTCCGTGGAATTGGGTTCTGAAGGTCTGCTGAGGATGCAGGTGTCAGAGCTAAGGAGGAAGCCCATCCGCCGCCCACCGGTCAGGATGATTATGACGTGGAGAGGGCTCGTAGAAGACAAGTTCAAGGAAAAGATGGAACATTAACTATACTCCGCACAGATACAATTTAATCTTAACGTAAACAAAACAACACATAATGCTACCAATTTAAACGTCACTTACTAACAGTGCATTAAAGAAATACAATGTTTAACATTTGGACGGATCTCGATTAGATTAGATGAGCTGAGAAATATTCCAGCTCGTTTCAACGTAATTACCATCATTAAAAACTGTGGCTGCGCCAGGGAAGAGAAAGCTACTGGCTAAATAATTTTGAACACTTTCAGTGTGTAAAGCCTGCTTATGTGCTATTGAAGTTATCTCTCAGTCAAAACTGTTTAAAAATAATTAAAAGGCTTTTGAATCGCTTTTGGCGTCTATCGAAGTTATGTAAAAACTGTTCAATTGCAATGTGCCTTTTGCAACTTGAGGTTACATTAATAATAATAATAATTAGAGATGAAAAATGGGTACAGACAAAAGCTACAAAAAAGTTCGATTGCTAATTAAATAACTTGATCAAATAATGACAGGGAGTAGAGACGTACACAAATAACACCGAACACAACTAGTCATATTATTATGTTGTTTGTATGTAGACGTCATTCGTCGTAATCCTTTTTTTAAACGAGTTACAGTACAGCTTGAGAAAAAAGAGTAAGACGCGGTGACAGCAGGAACTAAAAATATTTTCGATTGTATCATCTTTTATCTGTGATAGATTGGAATGATATATATTATATTTATTATATATATATATATATATATATATATATATATATATATATATATATATATATATATATATATATATATATATATATATATATATATATATATATATACACCGGCATATTTAGCGGAACATAAAATAAAGGTTTGATATCAGTATCATATAAGGTTGCTAGCTGGTTTATACATCATTTAATTTAAAAAGAAATATTTTCACATTAAGAAAACAACTGAACATCACATTTTATGCAATTGTTTTAATTTTATTCAAATACACCTTATCTGGAGCGAACTTCGAGTATTTCTTCCTTCTGAGTTTGATTTAAAATTTCATTGAAATACTGTTTTTTGTTAGTTTTTTTTTAATCGCGTATCTTTTTGGAGTTGAGGACTGAATGCCTGGCTTAGCCCCAACGGAGATTGCCAGGGCACTCGAAATGCGAAGAAATGGTCAAACCTACAGAGTGATATCCAGAGATCTTCGTCGACCAGTTTCAACGATCCATCGCAGTATCCAACGGTTCAGGGAGACCGGTACTTATGTGAGAAGAGCAGGACAAGGCAGAAAAAGACGTACTTCGAGTAGGGGTGATCGTATCATTCGGCTTCGTGTACGTAGGAACCCCCGTTTGACGGCCGTCCAAGCCCGACAAGAGTTAGAAGCAGTGCGGGGTGTAACCGTAAGTGAGCGTACGGCACGAAGAAGGTTCGAAGAAGCTGGTTTGGGTTCATTTGTGCCCGCCAAGGCTACAAGGCTCGAGGTAAATCATCGTAGAAACAGGTTAACTTTTGCTCAGGAACATCGACTTTGGAACGCGGACCAATGGAGTAAGGTATTGTTTAGTGATGAGTGCAAAATTATCTTAAATCAAATTGACGGCAGGCAATGAATATACAGACGCAAAGGAGAACGATACATTCAGACAAATTTTGAAACTACAGTAGCATACGGTGGTGGATCAATAATGATTTGGGCGGGCATTTGTTTGGGAGCTCGCACAGACTTGGTAGTGATTGACAGAGGGAGTCTGACTGCAGACAGCTATATCAGAGAAGTTTTAGAAGAAAATGTCGTACCGTTTGCCCCATATATCGGTGACGATTTTGTTTTTATGCAGGATAATGCTCGGCCGCATACCGCTCGGGTAACTCAAGCTTATCTTAATGATATGAATATCACTGTTATGGAGTGGCCGGCGAGATCACCGGATATGAACCCAATAGAGCACGTTTGGGACTTGCTGAAAAGAAAAGTTAGGTCCAGAATACCAGCTCCTGCCAACGTGGGTGAACTGCGAATCGCCGTAGTTGAGGAATGGCGGAGACTATCCCAGGAGACCATCGATAACATCATTCTCAGTATGCCTAGACGGGTAGAAACTTTAATAAGAGCACGTGGAGGAAATACGCGAAATTAATCACCATTTTTCTAATTTAATTAATTGTTGTTTTAATATTAATTTTCGCTTTTCCCGGTTACATGAAAAGTTCAAAAATGTACCAGTTTTCACAAATAGCCTTTACTCGCAAAATCTGTTCTTAATGTGATCTCATTTTAAGTAAAACAAATGAAACTTTAAATAACAAAAGAAGTAAGTAGATTTTAAAATAAAACCATATTTTTTTAATTATGGACAATTTTTTTGTGTTCCGCTAAATATGCCGGTGTGTTTATATATGACGTCGCAATCTAATAAAACTGTAATTAGTAATGGAGCTATTACTACTATACTATCAGTGGCGAACGCTGGTTTTACTTCAGAGGGAAGACCTAGTCGCTAGACGAGAGTTGTGCAAGTGATTTTGAATTTGAAAGAAATTTAGCAGTTACAAGCGTGTAGAGTTAGGTCGTGTCCGAGAGAAATTTTAAATACTTAGGTAACTATAAGAATACAATTAGGTATATATGTATTTCAAAATACAAAATACTTAATTATAAAACGTGTTTTCCGTGTATTAATTAACTTATGTAAGATTATATATTATAATACTTCTACGGTACTACCGCCTATTAAATAATAATATATATGATCGTATATTATTATGCCAATATGTACATAGGAACTACAATTAATACTAGGTAGGTATCCAACTTTCCACTTACCGTAAAAGTCAATTTATTCAAACTATTTATCACCACCAATAAACACAAGTAGTCTCACTTCACTATTCCTTTAAAAGTACATAAAGACCTATTAGTTTAAACTTTAAGACGAATTATATACTCTCACTGCTCAATATAATTTTAAAAATGATAATTAAATATTTTTTATTAACGTAATAACATGATTTTACATGAGCTAGCTACATCAAAGGACGCGCGGATGAGGTACCGCCGAGCTACTTTTCAAAATTCATTCGTCTCATGAATGACGCGTGATATTATTTAATAACGGCTCGTCATTTGCTAAAAGCTACAAAAATGCGACTTAATGTCATAATGTTACTTCGAACTGTCATCGGACAAATAATAATGTAATTAAGTTGGCCAGCCGGCCATTTAAACAAGTTTGAATTTCAACATTATTGTAAACAAAATAAGGTTCCTATGATATCCAACAACTCGGAATATTTCGGCGTATAAATTTGAATTTCAACATTATTTCTAACGAAATAAAGTTCCAATGATCTCCCATAACTCCGAATATATCGGAAAATAAAGAGATCCGTGATAATATTAATATTCGTGTAAAATTTGCGGCGTGCAGCGCATAGATGGCGCTCGAGTCCGTCTACATCGCGCTAACACTTGTGCGACCGTTTCGATAAACAAGTTTTGGCTGGAGGTCTTCAAGAGGTAATCTAAAAGGGAAGCCGAATCAGAATGGAGTTCTTTAGACCCTTCGCCACTGTGGCCTGTGGTAATGTACAGTTAACCCTGCGAGTGTCGACAGTGATTCATAGGCGCAGTAGGTCGCGATCGGCATTCGAGGCCCCCAGCCCCACACCTCACTGCTCGCCATTGTTTCCCGCTGATTGGTAACGATAAGTGTATCCTTTTTGCACTTTCACATCGACATTGCAATGCGTAAATCGCAATAATTTTTTTTTTTGCACAAGTATCAAAACTGCTGTCGATAAAATTTTGCTTTGCTGGCACAATTTTACGAACATTGCATAGTACATTACACAAAGATTACGATATCGAAATTCTGACAAGAGCACCATTGTGTTGTGAATGTAGAACATCTAGATAAAATACTTCTGATTCACGCCTTTACACAGCTAGCGTAATTCAATTACATAGAACAGTTAATTACACTTAACTGAAGAAAAATGTTAGAAAGGAATATACACCCTATAAATAAATAAAAAAGGGAAGGGAAAAATTATAATATTTCTGTCACGTGCCCACATCGTTGGTCGTAAAACAAAACTTACTTAAAAATTGTTACTAATAAAAAATAATTAATAAAATATCATCCAGTGTACCAGCATCTAAATCTAAACCATTCTCGAATCCACAAATTTCCATCAAAATCGGTCCAGGCGTTTAGAAGAAGTTTAATAACAAACACACGCACATAAGATATAAATCTTATGAGCGTGTTTGTAATGAATTTATAAGGTTTATAAATTGGGAATAGGTATTTGAATAATGGAAAATGTCACTTTATTTTGCAGAATAATGTGAAATATCTGAGTCAAAACTCTCGACAGACCACTTAGCAACAATTTCACTATACAACCAAATAATATGTGGACGAATCAAAAAAGAAAGCAAGCCAACCCAACATTTGATGCATGCAGCACGAATGCTATTAGATATACCAAGATTAGTATTGTTATGATAACAATGGCAGTAATGGTATAGTCGGCCTGGTTTGCAGCGGGGGGTTGGATCACGCGACATAATGTCACTTCCGATAGTCAACGTCACAGTCACGTCCCGCGTCCGCAGATACGATACTTATCTCTACATTTCTAACATTTGCTTATGGAGTGCTATCATTAGCGGTATTTATTATATTAAAATTACGTGAGTGTTATTCAATAAAATCTTTGGAAATATAATATAAAAAAGGATATAGTCGATGCTAAAAACATTCAGTAAATTAATTACGTTCTTAGTCCTTATGCATGTTCCACTTACGTTACAGGAAAAAACTACTTTGGATAAAAGAAACTAAAAAGTTCCCTTGACCTCGATTTACTTGATAGATGTAACATCAAATTGATGATGAAAAGATGGTAATTTATAAACTGCTCTCAAACACATTAGGAGTACTGCATCTGTTTCATGATACACATGACCTATACCACGCGCCATACAAAGGCTTTGATGTACTATAGGGTCATGACAGGCTCACAGTCCACAATAGGGACACTGTCGCGGGCGGACGTGTAACAAAGGGCCGGCACTGCTAATTGTACCATTACAGCACGAGCATTCTGTTTACAACGTAATCGATAACACACATACTTAATGGTTGATTGCTGATACATTAGTACTCGTAGTATATTAAATGACGCATCCGTGGCCCAGTGGTTTAGAGCTTGGCTCTCGACTCCGGATGTCATTGGTTCGATTCCTGTGTTGTAACAAAAAAAAATGTTGTTTTCAAGTCTGGTTACAACAGCGTAGGCTGATCACATCAGATTGTCTGACAAGAAATATGATCCATGCGTCGTTGGTTGGACATATAAAAAGCCAGTCGTGTCGGTTATCCGTCCCATGGGTTACCAGAGTAACGGAACAGAGAGTGCTTTTGTGCACTGCCACCGCCATCGAAATGGGTGAGGGGAGCTGTTAGTATAATATCTAAATGTTTGTCTTATACTTTGAAATGTAATCGGTAACGTGAAAGTCTAGTCCATACTGTACTTCTCAATGTAAGCACGATTAGGCAAGTTCAACATGCTAGCCTTCTACTTCTTAAAAAGTAATAGGTAGAAGACTCTCCTTCACACTTACTTTTAGGTTACCACGCGAGTTTCTTACACCGGTTCTTCTCGCCGGCATAGTTCCCGAACCGGTGGTAGGCATCACGTATACCGACGTTCAGAAAGTGTATAATAATATCAACTTTGAATAAAAGATTTTGACTTTTGATAAAATATTCAATCTTCTCAAAGTTAAGTGGGTCTCTCAAGGACAGCAATTGGCTGTACATGTCATTCTGCCAAGCAGATACATTGACGGCCTTTGATTTAAGGACCCCTTAACTTTGAGTAGTGTTTGGGAATTCGACTGTAAGATTATCTGATGTAGATCAAACTCATAATCAGCCTGACCACTGTAACCAACATCTACTAATTGTAAGTACAGCGCACGCACAGCGGGCATATTGACTTTATTGAACAACAAGGACCGCTATCAATAAATTATTTACTATCGAGCGAGCAAATTCGGAGTACGCCCACTATTGGGAACAAATTCATCATTTGGTACTAGCTATTATGGTTCAAGAAATCCTCTGAATTATTATGAAATTGGGTTTCAATCGGTCTTATAGGAATCCGAAAATGTTCGTTATTCATTAACGCAAATTGCTGAACAGGTTTGGATATTTGGATCTTAGTTGTATAGCTTATATTCACATATAGGCAACTTTATACTCTGGAAATGGAAATGTTTTCGCGAGATAGACATATTTCTTCTTTGCGCGATCGCGGGAAACATCCAGTTAGGACACATTTATTGGATTGTAAACTATTATTGTTAGGACTTTCCAATGCAGTTAGTCCTAAAGAAGTCAAAAGTGAATCAGCCGACCACCAATAAGGCGGTAGAAACTAATTCAGTGGGCCATTGCATACGTCGCGCGTCGTAGACACGAGACAGGCCAAAGTGTGCGTCGCGCTCTCCTTGTCACACTCAACAGCAGCATTAATGACATTACTAATTAAATTATGACTCGTGATTGTAGCCATCACACTGCGAGCCATTTACTTTCTTACGAGAAATAAGAATCGGTGTTTTATGTGTAGAAGGCAAGTGATCACCAGCAGATCTAAAATGGTCACATTAAGTGAATTGTACAATTACCTTATTTGACAATTAGGGAATTCCTATGCGTGCCATTTTACGCATTACTATAAAAAATGTCAATATTTATGAATTTCTGATATGATTCTGTTTACGATGATGTATCTGACATGTAGCCATTTTATGATATCCGAAATGAAACAAATTATGAACGTTATGCGAAACACTCGAAGTGGCCCTGTTAGACCTGCTGGTATGGTAAGCGATGGATCGACTTCAGAGGTGGCACAAGTACAATGCGGGCCTTAGGCAGTCAAACTCAAACGGTTTTAGAATCGCTGCCACAATAATACGTCTCATCCAAAAAATCCTTCGCAATCATAAGCAATAAGTGAAACCATACCCACTGTGTTTCTTACTGCTTTTGCCATCTAGACTAATAAGTAGTAACCATATGCCAGGTATCCCTATCAAATGGGTAAACGCCTCTATCCTACCCGTGTATAACACACAATGCGGCACTTGCTACTTGCTAGTGATATTAATGGACGCCTTCCTTGACATTCACATGGTATCGTCGCCCGTCGCCACCCACGCCTACACTACAATCATGCCACGCAATATTCATAGCTATACGGGTAGTAAAATTACAGAATTTAATATAAAATTTCATACTTTGATACTTTCAACATCTAAAGATGATAATATTATTAAGAATTCTGACATTGATTGATCAAACATACCTTAAACTCAGGTTAAGTCCGCATCATTATTCAGTACATTATAAGTAATATACAGATGTGGCAAGCCGCAAGCCTGATACTTATCGTGATGCACGTTTGTAACGTCACTGATAATGATTAAATCATTATTCATTATCAAGATTGCCCAACTTGTAAAAATATAGTAAAAATATTTCTATTTCACGACACTTGAGGCCGAATTCAAAAACGCTGCTTAAAATAAGAGTCCCCCTAAGACCTAAGTCACTGTCATTGCTTGATAAAATGACAAGGACAGCATGAGACTTGAGAGTATCATAATTCTAGTAGCGTTTGAGTATACGTTCGATTTAAGTCCTGATTTAGTATTTTCTGACGACAACCTGCCAGTCGGAAGTGCAATTAAGGTGCATTAAGGTCATGCTTTTTAATCCCATCCAAAAATATTTTGCGGTGACAGTCCCATTTTCAGACATACAATCATTTATTTCACAGAATGTGATTAATAATAGCTCCCACACCGATTTTGGTGGCGGTGGTTGGTTTCGTTGAAACCAGTCTGGTTACGCAGGAGCTATTTTATAGTGCCCAAGTATGTGCGCAGTTCACAAGAGCACTCCCTTTTCCTTTACTTTCGTAGCCCAGTGGGACGGATAGCCGACACGACTGGTGAGAGATCAGGCACAGGACGCATGGATCATCTATTTTGTCAGACAATCTGTTGATCAATATGCATTGTTCTACTTACTTTACCAGACTTAAAAACAACCTTTTTTATACTTCCAACGCGGGTTTCGAACCCACGACTTCCGGAGTCGAGATCCAACCACTGGACCACGGAGACGTCACGTAACTGATACTGGTGTCATGATTAAAAAATGAAATTAGAGACTGTATAATGAATATCTAAAAAGTAACATATCTCTTGCAGTTTATAAACGCCTTTTTGAGGAAAATCGTAATCGTAATGGAAACCGACTTGTCAGTTTTATTGGGGGAGAAAGTGAGCCGCAAGAATGTGGAGAGCTCTAAGGACCAGAGCAGAAGGTGCGATGAGGACCTATGGATGGAGGATGATGCATACTGATGGTGAGAAGAAAGAAGAGGAAGCCCGCCGTCCGCAACTGCCGCGCCGCGGCACCGGACGCTACGTACCCGAGCGCCGCGGCACCGGACGCTACGTACCCGAGCGCCGAAGCACCGGACGCTACGTACCCGAGCGTCGTGGCACCGGACGCTACGTACCCGAGCGCCGCGGCACCGCACGCTACGTACCCGAGCTGCGACTGCCGTGCGAGATACCCGCAACGTCGCTACACGTGTCCCGTCCCGTGGTGGAGGACGTCGTGGGATGCATCCGTAAGGAGACGTTCCTCGCGTCTGGAGTCTCGCCACAAGGTCAATGCAGTTCCTTTGTGGTGAGAGTACTGACGTATCTTCTGTCGACCTTCGGCGTCCTACCGAAGGTTCCGGGGGAGACCCAGGAACGAAGCGCGCATCACGTGTCGCCGACAACACGTGTTATAGTTATAATAGTTTTGAAGTACTTATACAAATAAGTTAGTAAGGTATTTATAATATGACTCAACCTTATTCTTTAAACAGTTAAACATTAACATTTTACAGTACAATTCAGATCAATAACCGCGACTGGGCGTGGTGAACTTTAGTTATGTAATATATTAGCTGCAAAGTATTTAAACTGATACATGAAAAATTATTTCATACACATAATAGATAATACTTAAGCTACATTTAGAATTAAAGAGGAGTGGACAGTAGTATAGTGGAGGGGCATAATTTTTAACCAACTTGAAAAAAGGAGGGGGTTATTAATTCGTCTGATTTTTTTATGTTTGTTACCTCAGAACTTTCGAGTGGGTGAACCGATTTGATGATTCTTTTTTTATTTGAAAGCTGGTGCTTCCCGTGTGGTCCCATTTTTACTTTGGAAGTCGGTTTTCATTTCATCAGTTTTGTCGACACCCTTTTTTATTAAAACTCTTATATTTTATACTCATTAAATATCGTCAGTCACAATAATCAGTAACAGTCCTATTATTTGTTATTTTATAATCTCAAGGTGTCCGGGAAACGAGATAAGGCTATCTCCAAGATACCCCAGCAACTACAGACCCAGCAACTATATTAATGAGGTGATAAGGTGTAAAAGAAATTCTATTTCCTCTCCAAAACGGGAGACAGCACGCGAATGACATTCTCAAAAAAAGGGAGAGATAATGCAGAAATACCAGTAACCAGACACACATAACACAGCGGATACGAAGTGGTCATTAAGTGTAAACAGGTCATCGTCCACCGCGGCCCAATTGTGTTTCCGTGTAAGCCCGTGGCCCGTGCGAACTGAGGGACAATTGTACGGCATACACTTTGCACATCCACATTCGACAGCAATATCATAATCATCATCAAAAACATTATATGTCATATGCATGACGGGAGATATCATGTTCTTACGGAAAACCGGATGAAAAAAACGGTGACCTTGAGATATAAAATACAGGTAATTTGCAACTCCTCTGGTATTACGCGTATCGTTTAGCGGCAGTAATCGCTTATTGTCAGGCGATCCCTTTTCTCGTTTGCCGGATTACGAAAAACCCAGCTAAGTGCGGCTAAGGGTTCGGTACAAAACGGCAAAAAAACACGTTTGTTATGAGCCCCACTTATCTGGTGACAGTCAGACAGACAGACAGACAGCGAAGTCATATTACTAGGGTCTCTCGTTTTTACCCTTTGGGTAAGAAAACGATAAAAATTATGACGATGAGACAACTTTGGCAAACATCGGCATCATTGAGATGCTGATTAGCATTAAAGACACTATGTTAATGATTGTCATATCTGCATAAAATATCAAAAGTGATTAACCCTATGCACAACAAAACAAACGACACAAACTTGGATCGAAGCCAAAAAATAGATGAGCATGTTTAATTTTGGCTTTAGTGCTATACACGCTACGGTCCACCGGAGAGGTCTACCTTATACCAAGTACCAACCTAAAAAACCCTTAAGTCTCCTTTGTAATATTGGTAAGGATAAGGAAGATTTATTACATAGCTATATCTAAACTTTCATAAGTGTACATTTAATTAAAAATAAAAGGAGATGATCGAAAACTTAAGAAACAAATCTGGGTGTGGTGTTGAAACCCGCCCTAGACATTAGAATTTGGGACACGTTTCGATGACGTGTATTGATATTTATTGATAGCATGTTTGTCTATCGAGGGGATCGTCTTTCAGATAAGGACAAGTTGAGACGAGAATAAGAATGGCAAACTGAAGAAAATTATGACGTATATAGAATTTGGATGCATTACACTCCCTTATTATGTAATTGTTATTCAAATTAGTATAGTTATTGGAATAGCAAACTAAAGTGCCTTTACACACGCGCCGCAGCTGCTGCTGCGTTTTACCGCGGCGCTACAGCACAAAATCCATACAAACCCTAATACAGTGCAGCGGCGCCGGGAGCTGCTGCACAAGTATACTGGCCTTACTGAGTGATTTTTTAAAATTACCATTCGAGAGAAATATGTTTTGTATCAAAAATAGAATATAATATAGATTATTTAGAATATAATATACCTAGTATAATATATTAGTATACTCAGTGGATGCTGGCTCCAGCGCGTGAGTAACCGCTCAAAAGGGAATGACAAACAAAATGCATAAAATTAACAACACGAACAAAGGAATTAAAGAAGAAAAGCTTATAGTTTATACACGGTGTACATACCAATAACTTGGACACTGTAGAGTGTAGTGTATAAATAATAAGTACAAACAAACATTTCTAGTGTTCGGTGGCTTCTGTGTTAATGTTTAGTATTCTATAGGCGTAGGGCGAGGTGACGCGTCGTCACGTACCGTGTGAGCTATCACCTGGCGAACAGTCAATGGTGTATTCTGTATTGACTGCATACCATCGGCGTTTTCACATAGCGCAACACGTACAATCAGATACATAAATGATAAATATGGAGAAATGTTTTAACATTCAAATAATTTGAAATTTTGGAATGATTAGGAAATAGGGTGCAAACAAGCAGATAGCAGCAGATAGCAGCTAACCGCAGTACCAGAGAAGTTACTATTTAAGCATTATTATCAACACCACTCTAATGAAAATTCACCACTTCAATGGAAAGAGCTAGAACGATATTGAGGTTAGCGTTACAAGTGAGTTAGAATTATTTATTATTTATTTATTTACACCATATGTCAGAATCCCAAATCCCAATATTACCTCCTCCCTCGACATTTGACTACACTTGTAAATAATAATGATTGTAATGTGTAAAGCTAGATTTACACGCTAGGTGAGTAGTACGGCAAGCAAGCAATCCTATGATAAAAAAATACATAAAAAAATTGATACTTTTTCACTAAACATTATTTAAAACCAATTTAACCAACACTTTACTAACTATTAAATAAATACACCGGCATATTTAGCGGAACACAAAAAAAAGGTCCATAATAAAAAAAATATGGTTTTATTTTAAAATCTACTTACTACACTTCTTTTGTTTATTTAATTTCTTTTACTTAAAATGAGTTCACATTAAGAACAGATTTTGCGAGTAAAGGCTATTTGTGAAAAATGGTACATTTTTAAACTTTTCATGTAACCGGGAAAAGTGAAAATTAATATTTAAATAATAATTAATTAAATTAGCTAAATGGTGATTAATATCGCGTATTTCCTCCACGTGCTCTTATTAAAGTTTCTACCCGTCTAGGCATACTGAGAATGATGTTATCGATGGTCTCCTGGGATAGTCTCCGCCATTCCTCAACTACGGCGATTCGCAGTTCACCCACGTTGGCAGGAGCTGGAATTCTGGACTTAACTTTTCTTTTCAGCAAGTCCCAAACGTGCTCTATTGGGTTCATATCCGGTGATCTCGCCGGCCACTCCATAACAGTGATATTCATATCATTAAGATAAGCTTGAGTTACCCGAGCGGTATGCGGCCGAGCATTATCCTGCATAAAAACAAAATCGTCACCGATATATGGGGCAAACGGTACGACATTTTCTTCTAAAACTTCTCTGATAAAGCGGTCTGCAGTCAGACTCCCTCTGTCAATCACTACCATGTCTGTGCGAGCTCCCAAACAAATACCCGCCCAAACCATTATTGATCCATCACCGTATGCAACTGTAGTTTCAAAATTTGTCTGAATGTATCGTTCTCCTTTGCGTCAGTATATTCTTTGCCTGCCGTCAATTTGATTTAAGAGAATTCTGCACTCATCACTAAACAATACCTTACTCCATTGGTCCGCGTTCCCAAGTCGATGTTCCTGAGCAAAAGTTAACCTATTTCTACGATGATTTACCTCGAGCCTTGGAGCCTTGGCGGGCACATATGAACCCAAACCAGCTTCTTCGAACCTTCTTCGTACCGTACGCTCACTTACGGTTACACCCCGCACTGCTTCTAACTCTTGTCGGGCTTGGACGGCCGTCAAACGGGGGTTCCTACGTACACGAAGCCGAATGAAATGATCATCCCTACTCGAAGTGCGTCTTTTTCTGCCTTGTCCTGCTCTTCTCACATAAGTACCGGTCTCCCTGAACCGTTGGATACTGCGATGGATCGTTGAAACTGGTCGACGAAGATCTCTGGATATCACTCTGTAGGTTTGACCATTTCTTCGCATTTCGAGTGCCCTGGCAATCTCCGTTGGGGCTAAATCAGGCATAATTCAGTCTTCAACTCCAAAAAGATACGCGATTAAAAAAACTAACAAAAAACAGTATTTCAATGAAATTTTAAATCAAACTCAGAAGGAAGAAATACTCGAAGTTCGCTCCAGATAAGGTGTATTTGAATAAAATTAAAACAATTGCATAAAATGTGATGTTCAGTTGTTTTCTTAATTTGAAAATATTTCTTTTCAAATTAAATGACGTATAAACCAGCCAGCAACCTTATATGATACTGATATCAAACCTTTATTTTATGTTCCACTAAATATTCCGGTGTGTGTATGTATGATTTTTATAAAATATCAAACAAAATAACTAATTTTTCACGTTTGACCACGTGATTAAAAACGCACAGTCGTCAAACGTGACGTCATCTTCTTGTACTTCTATTTTTTAAATGGTACATGGCCATTACATATAATATGTATATAATAATCACATCAGTACCGTCAGTTAAAGTCATTTAAAAAATTGTATGTCACTTATCAATTGTCAGTCGAAGTTTTGTGCGGAATATGTCGGAATATTAGCGTTTCTCTTCGATAATAATAGTATAGCACCATATAAATGGCATTTTAAAATAGTAAAATTAACAAAGTTAACACCATGCATTTTAGGATTTGATATGTTTATTGTGATTTGATAGTTGATAAGTAGTTACAAGAATGTGACGTCAAACAACACATTTTAGCGTTTTGGCGAAATTAAAACTTTTATGCTGATTTGCAAGGAAATGAAAGAAAATTTACAAGGAATGGTCCAGATTGCAAATGTATTATGATATTATGAACAATTTCACATATTTTTCAAAAACTAGTAAAACACCTTATTCTTCTAGCGCGCGTACTTTCGGTCCCCTGTCCCTCGCGAGCTGATAGTGAAAAAGTATCAATTTTCTATGTAAATTTTCATCATAGGATTGCTTGCTTGCTAAACCACTTGCCTAGCGTGTGGGGTCTGCGGGCACAATTAGCGTGGACAATCACATACACCATTACCAACAAGCTCTTACCAGTGATGAAGCCGCGCTTGGCGTGCAGCCGCTCGACGGTGGCGTCCATCGCCGCCTCGCCTTGAGCAAACCCATGCGTTACTATCATGCAAGGGGTGAGGGAGGGGCGAGGAGAACCATCGTATCCTGGGGCCAGATTAGCGAGAAACACCGATAAATAATGATGTATACTTGTATACTCTGTCTAGATCAAATTTAATCTTTATGTTAATATTTTTGATGGACCAAATGAATGGGTCCATTGCTCATTACTTCTTTAATGCACCGTAAATAAGTTAAATTGGTAGCATTATATTTTGTATATATTATCTTTGTTTACGTTTGGATTAAAATTGGGTATAGACGGAGTATACCGCCAGCCAGCTCAAGAAATGCCACGGCCTCACAAAACCCAACGTGAAATAACATTAACAGTGTATTCGCCGAGACACATTTAGTTGTGACTTGTGAGCATCTTACACAGGGATGGTTCTCGTTGCCTCAAACCCTCAACATGCAACCTACAGATGAACTATGAGAACCCACTGAATATAGCCAATAGCCATATAAACAAGTGTGAAGAGAGTATAGAATATATATTACTAACGTAAAGACTCCCCATAGCCTATAGGCAACTATGCCTATAGGACTCTTCATATATATATATATATATATATATATATATATATATATATATATATATTAGGATAGATATATATACAAGGGTTAGGAAATTAGTGTGCAAATGTTAACTTCTTAAGTTTAGTGTTTGTTAGATTTTTAGTAAAACATCGTACAGTGTGCATTTTCATGACAGATAAAGGGGGACAAATTATTCTAGGCGCTTGTAATTCCTGTTTCACAATAAGTGTCGGATAGATTATACGGTAGAAAGACAAAGCATGCAAATAAGCTATCTCAAACTTATCAGTATATTTTGCAACAGGGGCTTCATAAATAAGTTATTAAAACGAAATAGAATCAATAGCAATTCAGGTTATTTTCGTGTTTTCCAAAGCAATTAGGTGAAGTATTACGCATGGCTCAGCATTTCAGTATATATGGTTGACGTAATTTTTATGTACACAGTTCTGATAATATTGTTAGCACACGTATACAATCATACTAGGATGTTTAACTCAGGTTTAGGTAATTATTAAATAACTAGAGTTTTATAATTTACTAGCTGGTGCCTGGCACTTCGTTTGTTGATGGACATGGAACCCATTTTTTTTAAATAGGAACTTTAAGATAAAAGTAGCTTAAGTTACTCCTTATAACATCAGCATCTGCCAGTTAAAGTCCGGTCAAAATTTGTCCGGCCGTTTCAGAGATTAGCCGAACAGACAGACAAAATTTAAAGAAAAAAAATATTTTTCTACCGCTACCGGACATATTACTATCATAATATGCATTTAATTACAAACAGACACTACAATTTTATTTATTTGTATAGATGAAGTCTAATATTATATGGTAATTATTATTAATACCTATGTATCACATAAATATATTATAATTTTACTGTCGCTTAATGTTTAGTCATAAGTAATGTAGTAATGTCTGCACCACTGTACAGGCCAATATTCCAGATAAGTAGCTATATAATATCTTGATTGTATAGCTACTTATCTATCTACTTATACTATCGTAATTGATTTTACTTAGCTATATTAGCTAAGTAAAATCAATTACGGATAAAACTTTGGGCACATAAACTTCTGCTTATGTAAAGACGTTTAGGCAGAAAAAAACTACATTACGCTCTCCAAGGCAATGAGACCGTTACCTTCACACGGCTGATTGAATTGATATGGAAAGTTGGGACTTGAGAACTTAAAGGTCCGGGAACGCACTTGTAAATTGTAATTGCTTACCACCAGGCATTCCGCCTGTATGTTTTCCGATATTATTCCATAATAAACAAAAAATTAAACCGACCAGCCCGTACAACATCCTGATAGAACAATATTTTAAAGAACTTACGTTCAACTTTGCTGGTACCGACTACAAAATTATGCAGATTGAGTAGAGAAATATTTAAAATTTTAGCCGAATTTAAAAGGAGAATTATTTAATGAGTTTTATTTCATACTTTTTTGTGCATTTTTACTTTGGAAATCGGATTAATTTTTTGCTTAAAAATAATATTTTTTCCCTTTTTAGTGATATTTGTTAAAATATTATTAAATCATTTTAAGGACATTTTAAATAAACGATACGCGCCAAGCTTCCATTAGGTATTGTAAATGATGATGATGATCAAGCATCATCAATCAAGCATATGCCACTATGTAACTTACAGTAATACTTACAGTAATACAGTTACATAGTGGCATATATGCTTGCAGTTCTTTAAACAATGCCGAAATTTCCAAACGTACGTATCTTTAAAGACTGAGGATATCTGTTCAGTGCTTTTGGATCCAGGGTATACCTTGGTGCAAAATTATTTTTTGGTAGCATATGCTTGTGTTACTTCAGAAAAAGTCAAAATCACTATATTATTTGTCCATATAAATTTCGTGGAGTTCCCTCGATTCCTCATGGATACCCATCATCAGGTCAACACTGATGTCAAAAGGACCAATTTGGGATCATACCCTATACATCAAAAAATAATTTTGAAAATCGGTCAACAGACGGCGGAGTAATCGTTGAGCATACAAAAAAAATTATATATATATATATATATATATGTAACATATACAGCCGAACGTATAACCGCCTCCTTTTTTTGAAGTCTGTTATTGTGTATATGAATAGTATTGTGTATAAAATCGATGCGGCTTTCAAGTACAAGGGCCGATACAAGGGCGCGCTCGCAGGCCGCCTTATCGCACCACATTATTGCATGTTTAAAAGTGTAAAATTAGCTTTTTCAGAACATTGTAAGAATGAGAAAATTAACATACTCAATTCGTATTTAATAGTAACGAGGCCAATTTTCGAAAAAATAAATTACGCTCCATACGGCGTTGTTAAGGTCATTAGCCTCACACAGCTGATTGTATTATTAGAATTAAAAGAAAAATTACTACTATATGTTTGTGTAATTATTGTGTACTTGTTGTCCATAATTAATAACTCTATGATTTAAATTTGACATGAACATTTGCATGCCCTTTATGGGTCAGAATAAGCTGTAAAACAAAACAATTTAACATCTATTTCACCTTTATTCTGCAAATAAATGATTGATTATGATTATGCAGTTTATCATATTAGCCCAAAATATTAATTGATATATATATAAATTGATTTTGAACAACCTTATATATAATTTGGTAAAATCAATTACTGATATTTTGGGCATATGATCTACTGCGTAAGACAAGATGTTTAGACAGAAAAATAATTTAAAATTTTGAATAAAATTGTATCTACTAAATAAAATTACATTGCGCTCTCTAAGGCGCTGAGGTCATTTACCTCACAGAAACAGATGATTTGACTAAATAACATCAATACAATCAGCTGTGTGAGGCCAATGACCTTTAAAGAGAAAGAGCATATTTTATTTTTTCGTAAATTAGGCTTTCGGAAAATTAAAAACGAATTCAGTATTTTAATTTTCTCATTCTTACAATGTATTGAAAAAGCTAATTCTACACTTTTAAACATGCAATAATGTGGTGCGATAAGGCGGCCTGCGGGCGCGCCCTTGGTCACGGCCCTAGTACTTGAAAGCCGCATCGATTTTATACACAATACTATTAGTTACTATGCCCATTTGGATTCCTGACGTTTTATTTTAACTGATTTAGCTATAATCCCAAATTGGTCCTTTTGACATCAAAGTGGTGGCCTGATGACCTAAAAGCAGTCTTTACCAAAATTATAGCATTTCAATCAGCTGTGTGAGGTCTATGACCTCCGTAGCGCCGTAAAGCAGGTAATGTAAATTTAATAAGAATCTTTTTTGGATTTTTTAAATTATTTTTCTGCCTAAACGTCTTTACATAAGAAGTAGATCATATGCCCAAAATATCCATAATTGATTTTACCAAACCTTATATTATATATGCTAATCGATTATTGAATTTACACAGCATATTTTGCCCTTATCAACAGGCAAATTATATATTAAATTGTCCTTAAATGTTTTACTGAAATTAGATATCATTGTCCAATTACCATAAGTAGCAGACTGTACATGATAATTTAGCACTTTCTGAATTTAGTTTGCAAATCTGGTTATTTGACTGTATCATATAAAGTTTCATTATATTATCATAATTGTCTATAAAAATTTAACTTTGTTATTCCTATTGATTCTGTGTGCTAAGTGTGAGTTTTTCTTTTCGCATTCGATCGTGAGCGCGTTGGCGTTTACTAGGAATTTGTATGTGACTTGACCTAGTTGTCGCGTTTACAACTAGGTGGCGCTGTACAAATCACAAACAAATTCCTAGTAAACGCCAAACGCGCTCAAGATCGAATGCGAAAAGAAAAACTCATACTTATCACTCTGAATATTTTCTTGTAGTAAAGATTTTTTTTTGTAAAAATTGTATACTATGTAAAAGTAAGTACCTACTTAAAATCAATTATAAATATTTATGACTTTAAAACAATGCCTCTAGCAGTACCAAATACGCGACATTTACATATTTTCACTGGACAGTTCAAGGACATTATAACTTTCGCTACAGAATATTGTATCAGATAAAATAATATTATATTTTAGTTGGTGGTGGTTTTTAATCCGTATGTAGTACTAGGTAGATGTCCTATTGGAAACAGTCACACAATTTTTAAATATAAGTAAAAAGTTAATTACATAATATTGTGTGTCGGCGAACATCGTAGGAAGATGGTCATCATTTGATCAAGTGAATTTGCAACCGCAGTCCGCATTACTCATACTTGAGAAATTACAACTTTCATTGACTTGCAAATAAAAGAGATCAGATTCTAAATTGGTTAATTATATTTTACTTGTGTTATGTTTAGAAGCGTTGTTAACAATAGCTTTATTAATGTTATGTACTAAAAGGAAATTAAAATTTAAAACAGTGTAAGAATTTCTTTGAAAAGGCCAAAGAAAAGTTCGTTTTCAATAAAACTATTAAACAAATAAATCAATACTAAAGATAATTTAGTGGTAATTCACAGCCTGACCGCATGAAAAGTGATTTAACTGACATAAATAGACATTATTTCATAGTTTACTAATTTTCCAGTAAATGTATGTGTTATCACAAGGATAACAAGTACTTATTCAGGTCAATATCTGCTGATAACAGCCATCTAGCTCTTATCTCTCACCAGTTACAACACTTAAGTGTTACTAACAGTGGCATGCACAGGATTATGACACTGGGTATGCGGCGAAGTACTCGGTCACAAAAACTTTTTTGTTTATAGATTTTTAGCATAGCTACAGCCAAGCAACGGATCTCTAAGTCGAAACCATGCCAACAGAGCAAGTCTTAGATGTACTACTATTCATGTAAATCTTATACGGCAACGCAGACAAAACAGCGATCGATCGTCGTGGCGGAAGAAATTCTAATAAGTAAAATAATAAGCATATTTTAAAATATTATAACTACTCACCAGTCAGTCAGCTTCAATTTTCACATATTGAAGGTTCCGGTTACTTGAGATTACTATATCCCGATGTAAATACTAAATAATATATAGTTTATTTATAATATAAGTTCTATTATATAATATAAACTCCAGTTTATTTATAATATAAGAAAACTATAAATAAACTGGAGCGATTAAATTGTAAACAATGCTTATCACATGAAATATGCAATATGGCCCCTGCGAAACACAAAATGTTTCTTCTATTTAAACAAATAAAACCTTACTAACCAAAAATGCATAATGTGCATACGTGATTTATTAGATTTCCGTCTATTATTTTTACTCGGATTATAGGTAACGAATAATTTCCGACAAGCCAGTTCGGCGGTTTGCGGAAACGTTCGGATAGCCGAGGCCCGAGAGCCATCGCCTGCCGCGGGACTTGCCGGTATATAATCATGTCGATATTCATGGGTGTGTGCGTTTGCGAAGTATGAAAATTACACATTCATGCGATGATATGTCCTGCAGAACGCAAGGACATGAGACGAGTTGCTATTTATAAAATATTAGGCATTATTAAGTTATTATATTTTTTTAAATTAATTTATTTACTATTAATTAAAGTCATCTAAAACGTACGAACGTTTTATTAAAATATCTGTGAATGACAAGTAAAGCACTGCATTTCTGCCTATATGGAGCGCACGCCCCTGGTTACTAAGGATATACCAACGTAGCCTTGTACACGTGATAACTACATACTATAATGGTATGAAAATTACTTGTAATTGATACTTGTAGAAAAAACCTCAAAAATACTTCTAGCTAGTGTTCTTAGAAAAATCCACCTAAAGCTAGCCATACACGTAAGGGTGTACCTGACAGGTTTGCCTGCAGTTACACCTGTCAGGAAAGCTTGAGCCGAGTAGTGTGGAACCTGCACAGTTGTGCAACATACACGCTCCGGTTTATCTGTTAAACTCAACTGCATGGGCAAACCTGTTGGTATACCATTCAGTGTATGGCTGGCATAGTCTACCCCTATGTCAGTTAGACCTAGTCTACAATCTTTTTAACGTAAGCTTTTGAAATGACAAATTCAACTTTTCATTTATCATGTATCTAGACTTATATATTTTCACTTAAATATATTCAATATCAAAATATAAAGTTCAAGGTCACACTTCAATGGATACAAATTATAAAATATTATCAGTGTGATTGATAAGTGAGTGAGACATGTAAATAAGATATGAGACTCACCTTTGATGAGAGGCTCGGAGACAGTGTTAACATCTTCCTGTGGGATCATGTCCATGAGCCGCGCGATGTCGGTGGCCAGCATGTTGTCCACCACCTCTAGAAGCTTGGGCTTCAGAGGGTGGAACTTCGTGAAGTCGTGGTTGGCCAGCGTCTCCTGCATTTTCTTGATGTCTGGAAAATCTCCGGGTGAGATATTCTGTTCCCTCTGTATTCTATCGTACACTTGTCCCAAGTTTTTGATTAGATCCTTCTTCTTGCCATCTTTGCCGAACATGGAGGGCATCTCTTTTCTTAGTTCGCTCACTATGTATGCGTGGACCTTGGCTAACCTTGCCCTCTTGATTAAGTCATTCAGTTTGCGGAGAGCAGCATTCCTGGGAAGTGACTGCATATCTCGGAACAGATCCTGCTCCTCATCCTCGAATAGACGTCTATTTACGTCGTACCGAAGGGGTTGGTCCCAGAACGAGCCAATATACACTCTAGCGACCTCCGGTGTCTGCAAAACTTTACCCAGCGACCACATAAGGGCCCCGTACACGCGCATGAGCTGCTGGTGATCGATCATGTCGGCCTTGTTCAGCACGATGCGGATCTTATCATCGTGGCCGCGCAGCGCCTCAATACTTCGTCGGAACTCGTCGGAGATGTCTAGTTTGTGCGCGTCGAACAGCAGGATAATACGGTCCACGCGCTCCGCGAACCACTCAAGGACCCCCGTGAAGTCGTACCCGCGGTCCACGCGCTGCTTCTCCCCGGATAGGATACCGGGCGTGTCGACGATGGAGATCCCTTGGAGCACGGCTGAGTTTACCGTGGAGCACTGGAATCTGTTGAGGAACGCGTTCCCGAATTTACTCAACGGTCGGAATTGTTTCTTCGGGTCCACGACCAGGGCGTTACCAGGAATCATTCCCTCCTTCTCGTCGTGCATGACCGCGATGAATCTGTCCGTGGTGGGCTCCGGACCTATCCGAATGCCCGGGAAATCCCGCTCTAGTAAATATTTGATGAAGGTTGTTTTACCGGTCGAGTACTGACCGACCAGCAGGATCATAGGCTTCGCATCGAAGTCGGGGTCTTCCAGCTGCGGGGAGTGGAAGTCGTGGAACTGATAGTGTAACTCGAGCGGCAATAGTTTCGTTTTGTAAATCCTTTTGAGACCCTCCACGACATTTTCAATACTTTCTGTTTTTTCACCCTCCTTTTTTAACCAACTAAACATTGTGAAACGTGAAAGTCCAACTTTTCCGATATATTAATTTCCACTAGTTATACCACTGCACCAATAAAACTCACTTTACAAAATAAAATTACAAAACCAACACGATCATCCTACTTCACGAAAATGAAATGACATAAAACAAGTGACGTGTGTGTTAGTGTTGCAGTAAAATTGGACAACATTTTCTACAATTTGGTATATCGCGCGCGATACTGTGCGCCAGCTTTAAGTTTTATACCCGATATCAGCTATCGTATCGCGTACGGCGTAGATACTAAAGTGTGAAAACTTTTGGCTGGCACTTTTATTGCGGAACTCCAAAGCCGGCGAACCCGAAAAAATTCAGAGCACTGAAAGTGTCTTTTTCTTCTTCTTTAAAATGGCCTCATTGAGGAATAGCCAGTGTCAGTGTCAGACGAGATAAAAAAAGACTTTATTGCCGGGGATGATAACTTTGCGCAAAAGTAAGGCTTAGTAAAAGTACAAGAGAAAAATAGTTAAAATCTCGTAATTAAATAAGTTTACAACATATCATATCTCCTTAATACCTGGAACAACAAGACAAAAACAAAGTATTAGTTAGAAGAGAGTAGAGACACACAAATCTATAATCGAATATTATTAAGGTTAATAAAATTACACAGAACATCAACAAAGGGGGTATGGACTAAAGACAAAAGGGATAGGAAATCAGAACGACGAGGGATATTAGGAGGAAGTGGATTGTATAATGAAGAGAGACGATTTGAGCAGCTGAAAAAAATATGTTCAAGAGTAACAAAAACCTTCGTCAAGTCCACACTCACATAAAGAGGAATCCCTAACCCTAATTTTATTAAGAAACACCAGGGTACAGGAGTGGCCTAAACGCAAACGGCATACTGTAGAGGTGGTAATTTTTTTAGCCTTCCTGTATTTAAAAAACCAAGGCTTAACCAACACCTGGTTTTGCAGGGAAAAGAAGAATTTGCTCTTAACACTTCCTGATGCAGTCCAACTCGCATTCCAACCGGTAATCAAATGTTCCTTAGCCAACCACCATGGCCTGGAATCCAAAACCAACTCAACAAGAATATTTTGTGAAATGCGCTTTAGAAGAATATGCCTTATATTTATTATATGTAGGCTGTAGGGGTAGTAGTAGTAGGGGTATTTAAATTTAGACCAGAAAGGGTTAGCCAGAATAGCTTGTAGGCAGCTTCGCCAATCAGAAAAGATTATGAAATGATTGTTAAGTCGATGAGACTCTGTAAACGATTGAGCCTCAAGGATTGCAATTGCTTCTTCAGAAAATACAGAAGACAAAGAAGGTAATTTAAAATTTAATACCACGTTGACTTTTGGTATCCAGACCGCTGAGCCTACACACCCTTGGTTTTCTAATTTGTACGCGTTTGTATATATGTGATACCAGTCTCTGTATAGTGTATTAATCATTTCCTTAAACTGATGGTTTGCAGACTGAGAACCTTTTAAAATCCCGGTATCAAAGGAAATGTAAGGGAATTTGACTAGGGATTCGTAAGGAACTTCATAAATAGGGAGCATCTTACTCTGGTACAAAGGACATGGCAAGCTAGTAAACTTTTGAAAGCTTTTAAGGAGACAGGGGGGATCCTTGTGTGGCCAGTATGACGAGGAGTGGAATAATTGGGAGATATATAACTTAGGGATAAGAGGGTGTGAGCAAATTGAAGAGCCTTGAAAATAAATCTGTCTGAAAGGTATTGACGTCGGAACTTAAAGGGGGATCTGCACCCTCAACCTGCAGGGCGTTATTAGCAGTTGATTTCATGGCACCAATTACTAGACGAAGGCACTTGGATTGGATGTTGTCCAATTCTTGAAGAGCAGACTTGTGACAAGGTGCAAGAATTATATCCGTAATCCAGATGGCTTCGGATTAAGGCATTATATATCAATTTTTGAGTGTAGGGGTAGAGCTCCAAAGACCAAACCGAGTACCAATCTCCAAAGAGACACCGAATAATATTGATGTTTTTTCACATTTTTTAATAATATGGTTTACCTGATGAACACCAGTCATTATAGCATCTGAATAAACCCCAAGGAATTTAACGTTATCAGTATACTCAAGTCATGGTCAGAGAGCCACTCGCATAGGTAATGATGAGCAGAATTGAGGTGTGCAGAGGCATCTAAAAGCTCCTTGGTGGAGTTATGTCGACCGCATATTGAATGATTTTGCAGAAAGAGGTAACGGATAAGTCTTGACTGAGGGTGTAAATACTATAAAGGAGAGGACTAAGGATCCAACTTTGAGGGAGACCCTTCCAAACCAATCTAGAGCAAGGTGATGAATCGGGCTGGTGTTCGATTATCAGCCCTATAATTATTACATGCAGAGGTCTATTTTCAGTGCTCTGAATTTTCCCCAGCCTTACGGATTCCGGAAAATATAGTCCCAGCCTAATAGGCCTTTTTAACGTTTAGGAATAATCGTGCCTTTTAAAACTTGGATTTTTAAAATCACGGATTAGGGCGCTTCATTTTGTATTGCTGGAAAACTACTTGAGATTAATCTAACATTGATTAATTATAACATTTTTTTAGTAAATTAAGGTGCCAAAACATGGCAAGACTAAACATTGCTGTCAATTTGTCATTGACATAGGCCTGTGAAATCATAAAATGTCATTACTGATTACTCATTTTTCCAATACGATTTTCCTACTTCTAGTGGAAAAATAATGATTAAAGTTTTCTTGTGAAATATGAACATTATTTGTGATATATTAAAAGTGATTTTTGATAACAACTTAAGCTAAAATGACGATATTTCACGACGAAGTAGAAATCGAAGACTTTGAATACGACGAAGACGAGGAAATATATTACTATCCGTGCCCATGTGGGGACAGGTTCCAAATCAGCAAGGTTAGGATGCCTAAATTGTAAAATCTCAAACTAAATATAATTTTTACTTTCATTGTAATGATTCTCGATGATGTCATCTATTGTTCATTAAAAAATGTTACACTACTAATATTATAATAAATAGGAAATATTTGTTTGTTTACATTGTATTATGTACAGCGTTGCCAGACGTCCCGATTATTAAATCAAAATTAAATGTTCCGCGCGGGACACTCAGTACCGCTTTTCGAGAATTTTTAATGAAAGCAGAATTACTCATCCAGTTTAATCTACAGAGATCTTCATGTTTATTAAAGAGAAGAAGAATACTGTAAAAGAAGTTAAATCTTCACAGAAATATCATGAATAAGTAATTCTTATAAATAATTATTATTCTCTTATTGTAAGTTTCATTATGTATCACTCACTCCTCAGACTATTGTTTGAAACGCCATAATTTTCTAATGAATAAAACTTTGATTTTGATTTGATTTTTTTATTTAGAAGACGATTAAGACTCAACTATGTTAGTTGTTTATTTACTAGTGTAAATCTGATTTAAAGTAACATATTTTTATTTAAATACATTTTCTATGACTATTTTGCTATTGTCGCGTAGACGTAATTTGAACCCAAAAAACCTAACCAAGAGCATGTCAGGACTCAGGACATGTCTAAAGAGGTTTCCGTAACTATAACCGCGTAAAATATATTTTTTAAATTTCTTCAGATGTCATTCAAAATAATTTTCCTAAAGAGTTTTAGGATGATCTATCAGCATGGAAAATTGCAAGTTTCTAAGTATCATAGTTTAGAAATTCCAGAGGTGGGATGAACTTGTAAAACTTTTTAGGCCGATTACTCGAAAATGGCTAACTGTAAAAAAAAATCATATATGAAACCTTGCCTTTATTTTAAAAGACCTATTCAATGATACCCCACACATCGGGTACGATGAAAATATATTTTTCATACCCACTCACATGTATGGGGAGCCACCCCTAAAATATAAAATTATTATTATTTTATGATGCTTAAACCGAGATCTATACACAATCTATAACTATACCAAATTTCATCAATTTATTTTCAATTACAGAAGCTAGAAGCACAGACAGACAGAGCGAAACTATATGGGTTCCTAATGTATTACCGTACCCTAAAAAAGATATTCAAAAACTTCTATGTCCCGATTTCGACAAAAGAATCCCGATTTTTCACGCAAAAAGTTCCAAAATCCCAACTTGGCAAAAAAAAAACTGGCAACGCTGATTATGTATAGAATCCGAAACTACTGGACCGATTTTGATGAAATTTGGCACAGACATACTGTATACCACGGGGAAGGACATAGACTTTTTAATGCGGTAAAACGAATGGTTCAACATCTAGTGTTTAATATAACAGCATCAAATTGACACTTTCAGGAGGAACTAGCTGCCGGCGAGGAGGTAGCAACATGTCCCAGCTGCTCACTTGTTGTTAAAGTTATTTATGACTTGGTAACCAGAATTTTTTATTTGAAAATATTATGATTTTTACTATTGTATGTATGACTAACTATAACTCGAGAGGTTAACTGTTACTGACATGTGAGGTCAAACAATTATTACCTACTCTGTAAGCAACATACATTTTTATGTGGCTTACAGAAGCTGAATTTTTCAAAGAGGATGAAGCCTTTAAGAACTTGAGTTAACCTTTTTATTTTTTATATTTCAGGAAAAATTTAAAGCTGAAACAGAGGAAATATGTAAGGAAAACGCAGAGAAGGAAGCATTGAAAGCTTGAGAAAACTAACAAATATTGTAGGATTGTACTCAGAGTATTGAAGAGAAGTTGCATGTTGCAAACAGAAGCCCAGGCTGTGATAAATAAAGGAACATATTTATAAAGCATTGTTTATTTTACATTTATCATACAACACACACTTACAGCTAAATGTCCATCAGAAAATCAAGTCATGGCCAAAACTCACATTCTATGAAGGCTATCAACCTTAAATTGTACACTTTGTCAAATAACTAAATTTTAGGCTTTGGTTCACATGAGAATACAACTTATAATTAAAAACACTGAAGATTGACATCATTTACAGTAATTTAAATATTTAGTATAAAAATCAACAAGTAATGTACAATAATTCAAAACTAAGTTCTAAGTACATAAATATTAAATTAAAATGTGGTGGTCCACAAAAATTGTTTCTATACTATTATACTAAAAAAAATAGTATATTTAATTCTATAAAGCATATAGGATGTGCCCTCAGCATAAATTATAAAATATATGGCTATACATCTTATACATAAAGTAAAACACCAAATATTTATTATAATATTATATTGATATTGACTAGCTAAGTATTCAAAATTAATATAGTATACATTTTGTTATTTTTTTTGTGATTTAAAAATATGTAACATAGTATAATTGATATATTTAAGATGTTTCTATTACTAAAAAGCCAAGTTCAAGATTTCATATGTAACATTTCTCAAAATCAATTACAGAAGTTTTGGGCACACAATTTACTGCTTGTTTAAAAACATTTATGACCGGTTTCAATAACCTATCTACCAATAACTATTTGTTAAAATGTCGTCACTCAACCATTTGCCGGTTTTTTGCGATACAAATTTGACGTTTTCAACAAATAGTATATTAGTATATATTGAAACGGGACGTTAGACAGGTCCGCCTAACAGTAGCGAAGGCTGGTTCTACAGCAAAGGGAAGCCCTAGCCTATAGATGTAAGATCAGTTTAAGAACTCATTTTAATTGAAATTTAGTACCTCAGACAAAAAAAATGTCATCAGGAATACGAGTATGTATTCCTGCTCTTTATTGGCCCGTTTCAATAACCTATCTACCAATAACTATTATATTTGTTAGAAACGTATCGCAAGAAACTTGGTCAAATGATTGAATGACGACATTTTTAACAAATAGTTATAGATAGGTTATTGAAACGGGCATAAGCCAATCTAGGTTACTAAGTTTCAAACTGAACTGTCATAGTTATAATTAAACGTGAAGCCGGTGTGAATTGTGTTGTATGCACTCGTCGCTACTGCTGCCTAAATGTCTTTACATAGACTGCTGCTTTCAATTTACTAATTGTAAAGGTGATTTACCTTCTGAGTGTCGAAAAGAGACCTACTGAGTGTCGAAAAGAGTGCAATGTAATTTTATTTTTAATTATTTTTCTAATTTTCAAATTATTTTTCTACATAAACGTCTTTACATAAACAGTAAATCATGTGCCCAATGTGCCAAAACTTTAATAATTGATTTTGAAAACGTTTTAATAATATACAGAAAGCATTATTATCAGTGAAATCACTATAAAGGAGTTTGGTACTTTTTATAGAAAGAACAAATTGTGTAATTTTCGACTAAGCTGGTCTTTACTACACATGGTAAGTTTTTAACATACAGGGTAACTTTTTGAAGCAGGGTTTATAGCCTTAATCTGAAAGTAGGAGGAATTTTAAAAAGTACTCAAAAAGGGTCAAAAAAGTTGCCTTCAGTTAAAGATATTTTGATACCGACTTACCACACACAAAAGAAAGAGATCATTTTTATTCGAATATAAAGAATATTATATAAATATAGAGTCTAATGTTCAATGTTCATGTTACAAAATTCGTTTAACATATTAAAAAATCGTACATAACACATTCTTAATAATTAAAAACATTTCAAATAATAAATAATTTGAGCTATGTCAACTATAATATACTTTCTATTTCATATTTGTACAATTGCAATAGAGTAATAAGGAAAAATATGCTAATAATACTATTCTTATAATTTATTGGATGTATTATAACATGTAGGTAGGTAGTAAAAAATATGAAATAAATTAACTATATATTATTTATTCTCAGCCTTATTTGCAATAGCTGTCAAAGCCAGACCGACACAAGTTATTGACTACACGAGCAAGAAAACGGCTAAAGCAATACTCATAAAAATATAGTTTACCTAAATATGACAATAATTACATTAATTTCGTAAATAAATAATCGCTAGGAATGTTAAATGTGTGGATTAAAATAAATAATCATAATACTAAATAAGTACCGACTTCTTCTAGGCCTCTGCCTTGAATTTGTCGGCGAGCGGCGCGGCCGCGGCACAGCACTTACCGCGAAATTCCAGGCAGAGGCCTTATAGCCAAATGATAAGTTATGTTTTTTGCTGTGAAGTTTTTCTATATTATGTGCGTGTATTTTCGTATAAGCAAAAGTAATGTGGCATTCACTCGTGTTTATTTTACACAAAAGTGTTATCTCTTACCTATAATATTACTGTCTTAAAGACAATAGATTCTCTACATTAAACTCTTGTGACACTTATTTATTCAGTATAAGTATTATGTGATATCATTTTAAGATATTATGTACTTACATGATATACTTACTACTTTTTGTATTTTTAAGTGTCGAATTTTATATGGTAATTTATGATAATATATTACAATGCTAATGCGTCAATTAAGTAGCTGTTTGATCTTTACATTTTAAGTTGAAAGTTAATTGTTAGTATTGCATGTTCCATCACTGTATCACTCTAGAACTACACACTGTAGAATGTTATGCTTCGGCAAGATGTTTGTCTTTGGCAGGATGTTAACACTGTATCCATTCTGACTAGGACATTAGCCCAAGCGCGAGTCGAGAAGGTGGCGAAAAGCGACACAGATGACACCCCCGCTAGGGAATTTGTCGTTTGGACGCACGGACGCTCGACTCGCTCGCGCTTATCGCGCTGTAGGTGCCAAAAAGTGACGTACACAACACTCTTATAAGTATGTCGCGTTTCGACGCGCTCGCGTTATGCCTATACTCGCACAAGGCTAGTAATTTAGTAAAGTAGCGAGTTCCAAAAATCTATTTGTATGGTTCGGAGGTTCTAATATATTATTATTATTGATTTTGATAAAACCTGTTCTGCAAAACACTCTTGAACTGTACTTAAACTGTTAGCGCCTTACACACGCGTCGCAGCTTCCGCGGCCCTGCCGCACTAGGATTTTTATGGATTTTGTGCCGCAACCAGGCGGTGAAAAGCCTTACCTCCTGCCGCACCGCGGGAGCTGCAGCGCGTGTTTAAAGGCACACATGTAGTGCGAACGATTTTTACAGTGGAGCGTATTTTCTTTACCTACAAAATTACTCGCCACTATACTAAAAGACTAGCTTAACCGAACGCGGCGTATTGTGCTAATGACCCTGTCTCAATGAGAAAGGGCTCGAATATGTCAGACGTCATACCTACGCGGTGGGCGGGTGCGGCGGTACGACAGTAGCGGTGGCGGGCGCGGGTGCGGGCGCGGGCGCGGCAGCTGCAGCGGGCGCGGGCGCGGCAGCTGCAGCGGGCGCGGGCGCGGGCACGCTGAAGTGTCGCACGGCGGCCTCGAGCGCGACGTTGTTGCCGCTGAAGTACGCCGACACGGCGTTGTGGAATAGCAGCAGTTGTTTGTTCATGACTTTCACCTGAAGAGAGAGAGGTCATGAGTATTTATTTGTCCAATCGATCACCAGAAGAATTCTTGAACCATGGAGAATAGTGTAAAGGAGCACCATCTCTCTAAGCTAGAAAAGCTAAAAAGTGTCCGACAAAAGTAAATAAATAATAGTTTCAAAACTGGCCATAGTGGCGGCGCTAGAGTCAGGAGGGTGTGTGATAATATGAAGTTAGCAATAACAGATGGAGTGACGTGAGTAGAGCTTAGTTTTTAACATTTTTTGACGACTTTAGTAGTTAATTCAGAAAATCTTGAAAATTCTAAAACTCGCGTAGTCGAAAATATTTTTATAAATAAAAACCTAAGAAGATGCTAAGATTTAATTCTCCTTTTTAATTTTGCCGCTTGCCCTTGCGACAGTAGCGCCATCCCCTATCGCTTTTTACGGACACTTTCATGTACGGAGAAGGTGGAGTACCTTCTACTCTCTATACTCTCCATGTCTCCATGGCTTGAATATTAATTTTGTTAAAATCATTAAGAGACATAGCGACATCTATTAGAGACACAGTGTAACCTATTAATATTCAAACTAAATAGCGACACCTTGAGACAACTTGCTGTAATCTAAATATTTTTTTTTCTGGAGTATTAAATAGTTCCTTAAACTGAGCAAGTTCGCCAAAGATGTCCTCTGTCCCTCTCACACATGCTGCCGCCACCGCCTCCGTCGCACACACAGGCGGTCCCGCTCTCACCCTGTTCTCGTGCAGCAGGCGCAGCTTGACGGCGCTGTCGTCGCGCAGGCGCTCGTAGTGGCGGCGGTGGCGGTCGATGTTGGCCAGCAGCAGCTCGGGGTTGCCGCCGCACGCCTCCAGCTCGCACCGGTACGCGTCGTACTCCACGCGCGCCGCCTGCACACACACATATACCATTAAATAACTATATATTTCATGGAAACTATGACCCGTCTATATAACCCTCCTATACGTATGATGTTACTTGGGCTATTATTAATAATATTTTAAATAGCTCCCCACACTGATTTCAGTGACGGTGGCCTGTTTTTTTTAATTGAAAACAGGCCAGCTACGCAGGAGTTATTTTATAGTGTCCAAGTGTGTGCGCAGTACACAAGAGCACTCTCTTCCTTTACTCTCGTAACCCAGTGGGACGACTAACCGACACGACTGGTGAGATATCAGGCGCAGGTCCGACTTTTTACATGCCCATCCGACGCATGGATCATCTTTCTTGTCAGACAATCAGGTCTGCATTGTCCTAACCAAACTTGGAAACAAGATTTTTTGTTGTTCCAACGCGGGAATCGAACCCACGACCTCCGAGTCGAGAGCCATGCTCTAAACCACTAGACCACGTTAATATTTTAAAAACCATAACCCGACTACGCAAACTATATAGCCTAATATTTACTACTTTTACTACATTGACACCTAATTTTTTTATTTTCCAAAATCACTACCCTTGGCTTCGCTGTATACCGTATATAGACACGAAATAGCATTTATAATGGGGGTCCCTTTTTTTGGCATAATTTAATGTGGCATACCTCAAATAGGCATCATTTTGTTTGTCATAATAATAATTTGGAATACTTGTTTCTTGGCATACTACATCATTAGTCATAATTATCATTCAGAGTTTAGACTAATGTTTAGACTAACGATAGACATATTTTTTGTCATAACAATACTTTGGCATACTTGGGTACCATAGTGTAATAAAAGGTTAATCTGGCGTAAAATTACGTTTGTGTAGTTTTGGGTTAGGTTAGGTTAGAACTTTTTCTCTCATTCAAAGTGTCTTTATATATTTTTATATCATTATGCTTAAATATGTTTATGCTTTGTATAAATATGCTTAAATATCATTATACGTAAATAAACGTGTGCGTAACAATAAGTATTATTATGCTTAGTGATTATGTCAAAAATTTTATGCCTAAACAGTTACGCTAAATTAATATTATGCGTAACTATTGTTAGGACGAATTAAATTATGCCAAGTTAAATTATGACATATGATTTTATGCGAAAAAATAGGGAAACTTTATAATGTGATGTCAAGAGGAGTGTTTAAAAATGTTATGACCTACAAGTTTAATTTACGATTCATTGCGAGAGATCGAATTCCGAGCGGCACCGCGCCGCGCAGCACGGTGGACAGCAAGGTGTTTTTCAATATTTGGTATTAAGTCTTATCATTTATATATACCTCGTACTGCCGTATAGTAAGCAGTGTGTCCTCCATCGTCTTATTCGTAAGTGTATTCAGGGAATTATTGAAGAAGTGCAGCGCAGCCAGCAGCACCTCTCCATTCCTCGTCAGCGAGCGCTGAGTGTCCGCATTGTATAGGAACTGATGCTGAAGCTCCGGAGATTTCTGTGCGAGCTCCGCGAACGCTTCACCGAGCGCCCGCTGTGTGGCCGCTGCGGCTGTGAGCTGAGCCGTTAGAGCTGAGCTCAGCCGCAGCACGCCAGTGTATTTCCGTTGAGTCTCTCGAAGCATCTCAATTTGTGCCTCCAACTCTGTAACATATTTCACACAAGGTTTGATGATTTAAAAAAACCTTTTGCGTGTTGATAGTTACGGAACCCTCCTTAGATATGTCCTAATATGCTCTTGGTTAGGTTATTAATTTTCATACATTCAGATACATATTGACAATAATAAATCGGGTCTCTACTGTATTTTGAATTGTGAAAATATGATAATAGTGTTAAGAATTTATATTGTTAAATACAAGTCATTTATATCGATCATTGTAGATATTCCAAAAAAAAAAAAAACTGGCACTATTGGCTGCACTCAGAGACTTTAATGCTTACTTATGGAGTCACATAGTAGAGTTTTTAATCTGTATAGACTTTATGTCAAAGTCTGTACTAAGTAGCTCCCTATGTACGCATTAAATGTTAACTGTTAATATTGTAGCATAGCTACATTTTTAACGCGTTATTATAGCTGATAACGACGCTTATAGCGTCATCTATTAGCTGTTGTTGATATTAATAATAGCTAATTTATGCTTTTTGCATGCTATTTATAGACAACGCCATCTATTGGCAAACGTTTCTAACTGGAGCTTCATTTCCAATATTTATTTGTGGCATTTGGATTACGCATTACCGCTAGTTGTCAGTTAAAGAAAAAAAAACATAATGACAGTAGGAGTATATAAGGGCTGTCGCGAGATGACAGTGCCTTTTCATCGCCAGGGCTCCAGAGGTCGTACCCGGCATCTACAAGGTGAGTGAACTTTTGAATATGCCGGGAGTCAGCATCGAAGCCTGGCGGGGCCGCAGCGGCCCGGCCCAGTGCCTCAGATGTCGCCAATACAGGCACTCGAGCCACAACTGCCATCGGAAGGTGGCCTGTGTCCGGTGCGCCGGGGAACACTTCGTGCGGGACTGCCCTCGCCCCCCCTCCGAGTCGCCCACCTGCGTTATCTGCAGGGGGGCCCACCCTGCGAATAGTAGGAAATGTCCAGTTTTCCGTAGGGCTGCAGGGAAATCGCGAGCCGATAATGCCCGCGCTTCCCCCCCCCCCCCCTACTACGTACCTGCCGACTCGCCTCCCCCCGAGCAAGAGGCCTCTCCTCCTCCGCCGTCATACATCTTTGATGGCGGAGGCAAATAACCATACCCCCAGGGGTATGGTTGTTAGACATATCACCCCGAGGGGGTGACATATCACCCCCTCGGCTCCCGACTCCCCCGTGCAGCCTTCCAGGAGGAAAAAGAAGCCGAGCTCCAGGAGGAAAGACGCCGCATTCCCTGTGGCCTCCCCCTGCGATGCCGCCTCTACCGTAGCCAGCACCCAGCTGGAGCTTGAGCCACCCACGCTCGCTCCACCGCAGCCGGACCTCACGCGGGCCACTCGACGCCCCCCGCGTCCCCCGCGCTCACCTAGGGACACCCCCGCGGCCAGTACAGCCGTGGAAACCGCATCCGCCTCAGAGCCCGCAAATCATGCGGCTGCTCCGCACCCACAGCCTCCGGTGCTCGCTCCACCGCCCCAAGAGTCGGTGCAAAGCGAGGCCCCCGCATCGACTGCAGAGCTGCGGTCTCTCCTCTCCCTGGCCGTGAACTGCGTCCAGAAGGTTATGGCCGGGGAGGAAATCCTCCCGACCGTCATACCTCTTACAAGGCTCCCCCATCATAGCCGCTCTCACTCAGATCTGGCTCCCCAGGCCCTAGCTCGGACCCGCGCCCAGATATCTCCGGCATCCAGAAGCCGACTGTGATTGCCGGAGATCTGCGCCGTGCGTCCCGGACTCGGGACACATACGCGTGCTATGCACCGCCCCCCGCGCTCCTCGAACGCATTAATTTTTAGTCTTAAGTTACAGGATCACCGATCTCTCCGAGCGAGTGGAAGCCACGTGCCCGGTCAGATCGCCGACCCGCCGCCCGCTCGGCTAACGGCACCCGCACATGCAACACCAGACGCAGGGAGCATCTCGGAGCCACGCTGCCGAAACGCCCCACACGCGGTGCGCCCTCTGTACAATGCACCGTTGGATCGATGCCCCCCCTTCAACTACCCCGCGTCGGTTATAAAAACCGACGCAATTACTTTTAGTGCGCCCGAAGTATGACGTGGGGCAGCCCTATTGCCCAACACTTTAGCCCCGTGGTAGCCTCTTTCCCCCCCGACATAAAAAGTCTGGGGCCCGGAAATACCCTCCCCCCCCCCCCTCCTATCCCTGGTCGGTTGTGTCCGTGGTCGGCAAAAGCGGCGCGTGCGGGAGTGGACCCACAACCGCTTCCTGGTCCCCGGACCAGGACCCCACGCGTCGTCGGAGTCGACCGCAGATCTTGGCTGCCCACGGCCCTCGCCACCACTTATTCCCTTGCCGCCTCGGGTTTCCCCCGCGTTCTGCCGCGGGGTTCCCCGCCCAAGGCCCTTATCAGGGGCCCGGCGAGAGAAGACGTACTCACAGTGCCTTTTTCTGCTGTCGAATTTTATTGTTAAAGTTTTTCTACATACAAGTGTATCTTATATTCTTAATCCCGTGTCCACGGTGAGTAGTTTTGTATATCTGTGTTGTGAATAGTTGGTAAATCACGCTTGTAATTAAAATACATTATCTTTCATGTAAAATATCACCTTGGTAAAATTAGTTGTTAAAAGAAAAATTTGATTGGCCACATGCTCAATTTGTAGTTTAATTTTTCCGATCTAGCATTGTTAAAATATTAGGATGTTTGTATCATACTAATTGTTCTTAATATCATCTTATCTTTTTATTTTTTGCCTACCCTTCATTTTGTGATGGTCACACAGCCCGTGATTTTGATCGTTTGGGGTTAAGATCACGTCTGTGTGATCAAGGCTGTGTGATGGGACTCCTACCCGTTTATCATGAATTTTCCAGGGATCTATACACCGGGTTAAAGGCACCCTTATACAAGGACTATTGGCTTGACCGGCTTTCTGAGGCCGCTAGATATTGCGGACTGGACTACTGGCTTTGGAATCAGGCTGCACCGCCCCCTTGGACGATCTATCGACGACGATCGGACGTAGCGGTGGCAGAGAGACGCTACCAGAAGTTGGAACTCCAGTTCGCCCTCGCCACGTGCCACTCTCCTGGACCCAGCTAAGTTCCCACTTGGTTTAAAGCTCCTTCGATACCCACAGACGCCAAGAGGCTAAACCAGATCCTTCGGCCTTCTGCCCACAACCTCTAATTTTTAATATATATTGTCATGGTAAATACATCTTTTCATTTAATTTAAACCGTAACAACATCTGACATGGACAAAAAGTTTAATTTGATGTACTTATGTTTAAAATGTTAAAATTAGTCTATGTTGTGTTAGTAAGTGGACTGAAAGTATGAACAGTCATGTTACTTGTAAGGTGACTGAAAGAATGAACTTGTGTAATTATTTGAAAATACTGTTCAAATCCAACTGACACATTTACAGTGTAACACATATCTTGTAGGCACAAAGGCATAAAGTTGTAATAAAAAAGAAATACATAACTTGTGTCATGTATTGTTTAAAATTAAATAGATTCAGATAGAAAAATAGACTCACCTGTATCAACGGTTCTGGAGCTCTTGCCGAGTTTTTCATACAGGAGCTGTTTGGTACACTTGTACGTAGACACTCCCCAGTTCTTTATGGACTCAATCTTGGTGGAGCCTGCTCGCAGCAGTGTGCTGGAACCCGCTGCCCCATTCTGTGATACATCCGGTGGTGCTGAAATGATTTGGCACAAAATGTTCTAATTGTGGAGTGATATCTTTACACAGTATAAAATGAGCTCACTTCATTTCCTGTTCGCTTGTATATTTTAAACTACTCAATGAATATTAATGCAGTTTTCGGCAATAGATAGAATCAAATGGAAGCCTTATATATATTATACATTGCACCCGTGCACTACTAACTGTGCACACTAATATTATAAAGAGGAAAGATTTTGTATGTTTTCTCCCGAGTCACGTCAAAACTACTGAACCGATTTAAAAAAAATCACCATTAGAGTGCTACATTATTACCATTACATATAGACGATATTTATAACAAGAAAAAATTAGGGAAACTGCTAAAACTTCAATAATGTGACCCAAGGTGTAAAAAAATGGCCATTAAATATCTTATCAGTGCATATGCTGCGTAAACTATTGATGATAGTTTACGCAGCGTTTTATAACAAAATAATGTTCTAGAATCTAGAACATTATAGAACAAACTAATATCCACAAAAAAATTCCACAACAGCATATAGCCAACTACTATAGTTAAGATGGTAAAATAGCTTTTGTCTTCTAAAATTTAATTAAATTACTAACAACCAAATTTTTAAATTTTTTTTAGTAATACGGTATTATTCTTTATCCAAATAAATAGCTTACTCATGAAGAGTATTGTTTTATGAATTAAACACTTTTGTTTCATAGAAATCATCTGATTTCAATAACTTCCACTAGCTAAACTAACTAAATATCCATTTAGTTAGTTTAGTTAGTGGAAGTTATCATAAAGTACAAAAATAAAATTTGTAGACAAATGTGCCTAATGTTGAATCAGCGGACCCCATGTCGCAAATTAGATCGTAGTTGGTGTATGTGTAGGGTGTAGATGTTGTTAGTAGAGGTAGATTTTAGGTGTAGGTGTAGATTGTAGGTGTAGGTTGTAGCCTGTAGGTGCAGATTATAGGTGTAGGTTGAAGGTGCAGATTGTAGGTGTAGATTGTGTGTAGTTAGTGGGTGTAGTTGTTGGTATAAAAATTATTGTAGTATGTAATTGTAGATAGTTGGTTATATTTTATTTATTCCAGTTCATACTTCATAGTTAACACAGGACAATATAGAATAGAACTATTATTTATTAGGTAAAAAATAAACAAAATTAACAACAAAAATAGTTTCTTTTTACGAAATTGGTGCTCACTCAGGATATTGTTGCAAAATTGCAACACTGATTTTCAGTGAGTACCATAACAAAAAAAAGAATAAAACATCTGTCGGCTCAGTTAGTAATTTATAAAATTATATTATAAAATTACAGTTAATATTTCCTATTTTCATAATGTTACTGTTACACACCAGAATGTTGGATCCCTACTTTACTTAATTTTATAGTGGTTGAGCTCATTGGTACTCAGACCTGGGGTCGCAGGCTCGAATCCCGCCATGGGGTCAGATTGACGTGGTGTGAAGTGTCCATAGATATTATTATTATTTATATCATGGTCTTTGATTGTACTTATTTCTAATGCTTCACTACTTATACACTATTCGAGCAAGATGGTTCTGTCTACATTATTAATGTGATATATGTATCCCTTATTGTAATTTACACTTAGCAAGGATAGCATACAGCCATTTTTCCAATGTCTCAATGCAAATCATGTCTGACTTGGAGTAAGCAACTCCAAGTCAGACATGACATCATCATACAATTTAAAGTATATCTAGTGTTAATTACCATACGCCGGCGGGAACGGCATGGACCGTGACGTGGGGAATTTCGGCTCTGTTCCCGACGTGATCGAGTCACTGGACTCGCGAATAGGCGGAGTGTCTTTCAGCATCTCGTGTATACTCCTTTCGGATTGCCTGCAACGTTTTAGAGCAGTATAATAATATATGTGGATAGTTGATATACAGTGAAATATCGACATTCTCCTATGTAATAATGCCAAAAATGCTCAAATATTACTCACCACTTAGACATTTTTGCGGCGACAAACGACGAGTAACACGGGACAAATCAATATTTTTTAATGTAACACCACTAACATTTGCTAATACAATAAGAACAAAGCATTATTGAATATTATTCAGTTTGGGGTTTTTAATTTATTAACGTAGCTTTAATGATATAATGATTTCAATTAATTATAAATATTGAGTTTGGTCAATTCAGTGTTGACATGATACATCAGACAATTACTGACGTCTGACATTGTCAAAAGAAAAAGTAGGTATTTTATATAAATATATGGCGTCGGCATAAATCATTTGCCAGTGTCAAGTTAAAAAGGCGGGAATAGAAGTTTTGTTTCAATTTTCAACACAGTATTTCTAAATCATCAAGTCTAAAGTCTAGTCAAAGTTCAAATAGATAGTCAGTGCAGTCAATGAGTCAGTCAGTCGATTCAGTAAAGTGGTAGAAACTTTACTGAAAGCTTCTAGGGAGTTTTGGAGGAAAACAAAATAACACGTTTATTGAAATTGTACCTCTTGCCCACAGTTATGCACGTTTACGAATATTTAATGGTTAATATTCTACCAATATTACACAATAAGAACAGAAATAACACAAATTTATGAAGGAAATACAAAATCCATAACGTCACCCGTTGAATTCCCCGGCAAAACTCTACTTCTTCTTCTTTTATCATTAGCCGTACAGTTCATTCAGAGTTATTTTACCTCGGACATCGGAGTTTCTATGAGTGATCCTAACTTAAGATGATTCGATTCGATATCAAAACGACATGATATGGCGCAGCGCTGCATTTTTATAAACTTAAATAATAATTGTAAAAATTAAAGCACATCTCACGACGCGTTTTATCGCGCTGGCCGCGGTCACCCGCAGCCTCAGCGGGTTGCGCTCGCGCGCTTTGCGTTCGGATGACAGGCGAAATTTAGAAATTCCAATGTGTATATTTGCCCGTTTTGCAACCGTGCGTTTTTCGATCATTGCTCGCCACGTTTTCGGGCGATAATCTCAACCACGACGGCTGCGTTCCTGCGCAAATAACCACTCTCGTGAGTTTACAAATAAATTCCGCAGTTTCACGACCGCGGCGGGCACGGGACAAAACCGATTCGACCTTCGTGAGTTCTTAGCCTAACACGCCGTAATCACGGTCCAGCCTGCAAATCCAATATAGCGGCCTTGAAGCGGACGTGTAGGCAAAAATGATAAATGATTGACGCTAATGACGATGGAAAAACAGCACCGCCTGCAGTGATGCCCGTGTATTATTTTTTCCAAACTACTTGTATCGACATAAGATCGATTATGATGAATATTATAGTTTTAGTGATGTGAGCAATATTATCTATTTCATTATAAGAAAATTAGTAACAATAACAAAAATTTTCCAGCTATATAATACAAATTTCAATTGTTGTACTTAAACAGTTAATTTGAGACGGGACAATTAGATCATAGGTTCGTGATCTGTATAGTATTCTGGATCACGCTTGTATTTTGAGGGAGCGAGTGGCTCACCGGAGTCGCTGCATGACAACGACTTGAGCACTAAGAATGGGTTATACGATTCTATATGACGGCATTGGGGCTGCTGCTCTTCTTTATTCTGAAAAAGTGCTAGAGTTAGAAACTGGACTGTGACAAAATATTAAGTCCACATTATATTATCAAGATCAGTTGATGAGTCGTTTATAGACTTTGTCTCAGTCCCTTTGTTTATTTATACGAGCCAAGAATTGTTATTTGTTACGGACAGGTCATACACCTTTTAAGTACGAACTACATAATTGATTTCTTTTTGCTTGCAACGCACTTGTAACTTCTTCGGTAACGCGAGTGTCTAGTGTGTGCTCGTTTGCCGGTATTATGTCATAAAAACACTTAATTCTTATTACATAATATGGAATAGCTCCAGAGACCCCGCGACGGAACACCAGCAGAAGGATGGTAAGTACCACGGTTGCCATGTGCAGTAGCGTCTTCATCTTGTGAGATTATTTGTTAAAGTTGTTGTGAAGGATAATAATAATAATTAAGTTTTTGTTGAAGTGGTTTCGATATAAGCTGAAAAATTAAATTTTTAGGGTTATTTTTATACACTGTAATAATTGGCATTTATGCATCACAAGATTCTCAAGTCGTAGCATCATAGTCTAGGCTGAATCATGAATAATTATTCTATCTATTTATCTTCGATAATATGAAGCTGCATATTTACCTTGTTTTGTTCCATAAAAGTTTTGTGTTACAGAAGGTTAACTGAGTAGAAATTTTACATAATATTACTATTTGTTCATGTTTTGGTCTTTTTGGACGTGTCCGGTAAACGTTGTGATCTTATTATTATGCGGTGACCGTTGAGATTTTTTTTCCGCCATGACAAAGTATTGTGCTGTCAGATTTATTGTTTTTTACTATCCAAAAAGTTTATTTAACAATGTAAAAGGACCTTACTGACCATCCAGCCAGCATATTCAGCGCCAGCACATATGGAGGTCATTACTGTTATTAATTTTATTTTTGAAGCGGACTATTCTACTTACCTACTAGTCATAGATTTTATTTACCTAAGATATTAAACGCCTTACTCACCGTCCAGCCTGCAAATCCAGTGTCGCGGCATTAAAGCGGACTTGTAAGCAAACATTTTATATGATTGACACTATTGACGGCTTTAGTACTGGTGTTGGATTTGCAGGCTGGACCATGAGTAAGGCGCTTTACTTTAATCCTACAAGAGACTAGTCATTTGTTCTTTGTTTTAGCTCCAAGGACTAGTCATAGATTTGGACTAGTAAAATCATAGCCAAATCATAGCAATGACGTATACCATAAATATCCTGTACGTAAATAATGACGTGTTAAAACGAGACAGATATGTTTTTACTACCGAGGTACATATTTGCATCATATTTCTATAACGAAAAAAAACTTGACAGGTGTCAAGGGACACCCGGATGGAAGGAAGTTCCTTTCGATTAATTAGTGAAGGAATTGTAATAAAATTTTATTTTTTTAAGTTATAATAATATTTTTTTTATTATTAACATATAATGTAATATTTAAAACTTAATCAGTAGGCTCAATTTTTGTTATAATTAAGAGAGAGAGAGAGAGAGAGACAGACAGAGAAACGTGCGCACGCCGCACGGCTTACAACTATAGCAAAAAGTGTCGTTACAACTTTTGGTTTTAATTTTTTCCGTCTAGCCCCCTTTCGCAACGCGCGATAAGGAACTTCGTTCCAAAAATATATATGCAATTTAGTGCATATCCTCTACTTTTCATAAATAATTGAAGTTGATCGAGTTGCGGAACTTCCCGCGAAGTGACGCGATTTTTTTTCCTGATAATACTAAGCCTCAATAAAATATAGAACGCCAGCGGGAGATAGTCATACATCATTTTTTTCCTTAACTTCCCAGAAGATTTTTGTTCCATATTTTTTAAATAGACACCTGAGCACCAAAACAATGGGTAGCTTGATAAGTTCATTCTATTTTAAGTCTCATCATCATCAATCGGTTTTCTATTCGTAACTCCTGATAAATACTAAAATTACGGGTCAGTAAATATGGCCTAACTCGAAATCTGGGGGTCTAAAACGGCCACTTTAGATGTTTCATATCATGTTTCATATATTTTATTCCATACAAAAATCGTGAAATGGTAAAATGGCTACATGATTCATCATATTATTAGAAAACATCAATTTTGACAGTTTTCAATAGAAATGCGTAAAATGGAGCACTTATTATGAGTTGAAAAAAATATATGAAACACCCAAAGTGGCCTTTTTAGACCCCTATGTTTTTTCCTAGGTTTGCCTACAGGCGCGTCTCCTGAGCGTGTTTTTTTCGAAACATTACACAAAACATTGAAACATTGGGACGTGGCTACACACATTTGTGTAGGAATACACAATGTTTTTGTCTTCCGAGACGGACGGAAAACATTCCCCGCGCGGGTAGAGAGTGGAAGGAATGTTTTATTTCTTATCATGTAGGACAATTTTTAAGTGTTATTTTTTATCCTACTTGGATATAATTTTTTTTGCAGTTTGAGTTTGTATTGATGTCTCAGATTAATTACGGTTATGTAATAAAAGTATATATGACTGCCCTCAAATCTCAACACATGGGTAGCTAAACATATTTTGTTCAAGATCTCAACAAAATGATTAGACCCTAAACGCCTCCCCCGCATTTGTCGTGCGCGTTTCTCGGGCGTGTTAGCGACGCTCACGCAGCGCCACGCCGCGTTCGTAATTCACCCACTACTGCATTGGTCCCGCCGCCCGCTACCAGGGTGTCGCAACTGGGGATCGTAAATATTCGAGGCGTTCGAAATTCAAAATTATACCTACATATCGTCTGTGTGAACCATATAACTGGCTCGCTCTTTTAACGTGTGTACTCTTTCACACATCGTCTGTGAAGTGAAGTGAAGAACTCGAAATCATATTTATTATGATGAAACAGTTTGATAAAATAAATGCATGTATATAACCACTATATGAACATGCTTTGACTCAGAAGAATTGGTGAGTAATTGTATAAAAATTGTGACTGACTACTGACAGCCTAACTGGCCAAGTAACTAAAGTAAGGCCAACGAGACGAGATAAAAAACGTAAATAAACGGACCGCTACTGAGTTGCATTATGAAAGTGAGTTAATATTATATCTGTCCTTATCACTCGTATGCAATAATGACGTCAGTTGGTCGACGACAGCTGTCGTAGCGTGTTTCGTGGTACAGGAAAGCGGCCAGTTCCGCAGTTGTCAACATTTGGTACGCCAAACAATTGTGAACATGTTCATTCCTGTTTGGATTGCGTTCTGTTATACGGGATTACTATTTTCCCTTTTTAAAAAAAGATTTATTACAATTAACTGAAATAGTACTTCAATAAAACAAAGAAATTAGAATTGAGACAACTGTCCTGGTCAAGAGTCGGAGATGGAATACCCTGAAGGGGTCTGGACTGAAGCGTAGGACGATAGGAGAAATGCGGGATCAGCAATGTCGGAAAGCTAGGGTGAGCATGATAGGGTACAGATGCGGGATATAACACCTCCCCGGGGTAGACTAAACTTCGGGGTCGAAGTTTATGGAAATCGAAATAAAGGAATTTAAACATGGATTCTAAGGCTGGGAGTAGGAATAGGTTTAGGTTTAGCTTTGTCTTTAGATAGGCCTTGAAGAGGAATGGAAGGAGGAGAGGAGCCAGAAGAAGAAGAAGAAGAAGATTCATCTTGGGTTTCCTGTGTTGGAGATGTATTGACGGAAGGAGGTTGGGAAAATCGTGGAAGGATGTAAGGATGACGACAGTTGTACCCTTTTATTAAAACTAAACATTTAAAAACACAAAATCCAAAAATAATCAAAGAAATAACTACAAGAGTGGAAGAATAATGTGCTTCATTTTTAATGAAACTGTGTTGATTAATGATTTTGTCAGTTTCTTTTGTTAATGATTTGAACTTTAATATATTTCCGTTACTAATCGTGTCTAGATCGAAATTTTGTAAATCTATAGTATGAAACTCACTATTCTCTCCATCATTTATCTTAAAATTACAACATGAATCATTTATTATATTGACATTAGAAAATATCTTATTTACTCTAAATTTCACAGCTTGAGATTTAGGTATTAATTTTGTATGTTTAGAATAACCAATACAATTATTGGGTACATAAACAATTCCTGTACCTATTACATTTAGATCAACATTTGTTTTGTTATGACATTCAATTAACACTTTAGTGTAAATGGATTATACAAATATCCATTTATTGTTCGAGATAGATTTCCAAATATCGATTTGGCCGTTAACACTTCCGGTTTTGCACTGCACTGGTAGAGCTTTTATAGTATTCACTAGTAATTCACTTTCACAACTCGGATACTCGCTGGTGGAGAAGATCGTGGTCACGTCGCAGATATAGGTTCGGGCATTCATCGCTTTGCATTCCCGTAGCGAGTCTAAGTTACAATATGCACTTTTGTCATTGGTCATTGCAATATATTTACTACTAGGTACAACATAAGTATAATAACTAGGTTTAGATACATCATGTGGTGTCGGAAGAGCAATATTATGATATAGATTATATTCTTTTAAGGATACAAGAGGAATTCTAAGGATAAACACAACTTTATCGCTAACACTATAACTAAATACACTAGAGACATTAATGAGAGTAAACATTTCATTTAATTCTAGGTTTACAGGTAATTTCGCATCAACAGGTAAGTGACGAAAGTTATCGACAAGCTCCTGGTATAAATGACTAGGCGGTAATATAGCTGGATGTAGTATATTCTGGCTACTAAACATAATTGCATTAACAATATCCTCTATTTGAAATGATAAAGTTATAATACTTGCTTCTAGACTATTTAATATAGTAATCATATTAGTTTTCATTATTAGGCTTTTAGACATCGTAGATATATTATTTATTTTGTTAGAGAGGTTGTCGATAGCTTCATTAAGGTTGTCTTCATTAACTTTTATTTTTCTTAAAGTAACGTTAATATTTGTTAAAATAGTAGTTGTTATGAGAATATTATCTTTGATTAATGAAGCCAACTCTTTTTGATTTGATTGTACATTACGTATAGCTTCATCGTATTTGATGGCGTCATTTTCATCAAGAGTACCAAAAATGGTTTTAAAAGCAGAACCTACACCACCAAACCATGCAGATCTACGGATCTGTGATCAATTAAATGTGATATGGAATTATAATCTTCTACCAACTCGTCATTTCTAATGGTAAGTGGTTGTAATACATTATGACATTCTAGGGTATCGTCAAATTCTATTTCTACTTTGTTGCATAAGAATCGTAATGTGCCAAGAATTGAATTTATATTGGTTATATGCGATTGAAAATGCGATATGTCTACTGGAGTGACAACATCTAAATAATCTGAACATATTTTTAACTGTCCTATTGGATCAAAGTAAATTCCCGGACTTGAATTTATTTGTTGAATAGAGTCTTGAGCCACTGAGGCTGAAATGCTGAAATAGAAAGAAATTTACTTAAAATTATTTTACTTTAAATTTTATTTTATTCTTTACTATAAAGATTGAACCGATGCTGGTTTGATTTGATCAACATGATGTTTAACATGTCTACGGTTAATGAGCAGAGAAACAGTATTATAGCCATGAACTTTAACAATTTTGTACGGACCTTTCCATTGAGGGGATAAGGCCTTTCTTAAGCGTAAATGATTTTTTAAATAAACCAAATCTCCAACCTTATAAGACACGGGTCTTGCTTTGTTATCATAATAAGTTTTTGAATTTTGTTTTGACTTAATGATGTTCTCAATCGCTTTCTCCCGAGCATGTTTTAATCGATGTTGTAACATTTTGACATATTCTGGATACGTGGCGTCATTGATGTTTGAATTATAAACTGAATCTGGAAGATATAGCTTATGGCCAAATACGAGTTCGTAAGGTGTGAATTTTGTAGTGGTATGAACAGCCGTATTATAAGATAGCATAGCTGTGTATACATATCGGGACCAATTATCTTGATTTTCATTTACGAAGGATTTGAGATACTCCTTGAGTGTAGAGTGACTACGCTCAAGTGCTCCTTGAGTTTGAGGATGGTAAGGAGTTGACCAAATTTGTTTTATTTTCAGAAAGTTGCAAGTCTTTTTGAATAAATCAGCAGTAAAATTTGTGCCTTGATCGGTAAGTATCGTTTTTGGAATTCCGAATAGTGAAATAAAATGAAGTAAACATTCGCTGGTCTCTTCAGCTGTTATTGTTCTTATGGGATACGCGACTGAATATTTCGTAAGATCGTCCTGTAGAGTCATAATAAATTTTATTTTTGCGGTACCTACTTCCGGTAAGGGTCCCACAATGTCAAGAGATATGCGTTGAAACGGTGCGGTAGAAGTTGTAGTAATTTGCATCGGTGCTCTATTTATTTGTCTGAAAGCTTTGTTTTCTTGACAAAGGGTGCATGATTTAACGTAATGTTCGACGTCAGCTCGCATATGTTTCCAATAATACTTTTCTTTTATTCTGTCATACATTCTGTTTGATCCTAAATGACCGGCAATTGGTAGATCGTGATTATCTTTTAATATCTTTTTTATTTCGCTTAACGACGGATACATAATGCTATTATGATATATGTGTAATTGAATATTTGTGGAATCGAAAAGATATCCTAACATATTATATATTTTAACAAAAGAGAACTTATCAAAGGGACCTTTAAAGTCAGTTACAGCGACTTGATGTGATGTAGGGTATGACATAATTATCTGATCACGTGTATACTTCAGAGCTTTGAATAAGTCACGGTAAGTACATTCATCGAAATGATTCACTTTAAAATATAAAAAGAGGTAAATTTTATCTTCAATAACTAAAGGGTTAAAAGTATACAATTCTCTTTCCATTTTCAGAAATTCTTCGACAATAGGATTTGAACAATTACTTAATAAATCTTGTACATATGGTACCGACTCGTCTAAGTCTATTGAAGTAGGTACAATTAATAATTTTTGCGATGACTTTAGAAGAGTTTCATTGTGTTCATTGATTATGGTATTGTAAGATCTAGTAGGTGATTTTAAGAATTTAGAATAATTTTCATCGACGACGGGTAAGTCAGGCGTAGGAGGTTTATGGACGATCACAGGTAAGTTAGACGTAGGAGATTCCAGTGGTATTGAAGATCCTGGTTCGGGGTAAGTAGATACGTTTTCATCAATGTTATCAGGAATAGGAATATCAACAGGTATAGAAGATTCCGGTTGTGCTGACGTTCCTGGATCAGGGTGAGTATTTACATTTTTATTATTAGGATCAGTGTCTGAGTTAGGATTTGCGTTATTAGAGTCAGTGGGAATGGGATTTTCAGTGTCTGTTACCAGTTCATCAGTCATGGGTAAGTAATAAAGTATGTCATATTGAAATTCTGGAAAATCAACATTAAAATCGATAGGAGACATAGATACATCAGGTACATCAGCAGGAGATGTTGGATTTGGCGGAGTGGACAATAGTTGAGGGTCATTGCTAGGATTGGTAAGTTCTTTGTTTTCAGGATAAATTGGATTAACAGGGTACCTTGAGAGTGCGTCAGCTGCTGAATTTAATTTACCTTTTCTATAAACAATTTCATATTCAAATTCTTCTAATTTTAATCTCCATCTTTGCAGTTTACTGCTAGGATCTTTATGATTGAATAACCATTTTAATGGTCTATGATCAGTCACTATCTGAAATTTACGTCCAAAAAGATAGGGTCTAAATGTTTTGCAGCCAAAAAGAATGGCGAGCAATTCTTTTTCTGTGGTACTGTAATTACACTCACTTTTATTCAAGGTTCGAGACGCAAAGGCTATTGGTTGGTCCATACCAATCTGTCCCTGGGACAAGACAACACCTATTGCATAATTTGACGCATCACAGGTTAGTATAAAAGGTTGTGTGAAATTAGGATAGGCTAGAAGAGGAGCAGTAGTAAGTTTGGATTTCAGTGTCTCAAAGGATAATTGTTGTTGATTCTCCCAATTAAAAGGGACATTCTTTTTTAGTAAGTTTGTAAGTGGTTTGGAAATAGTAGAGAATTCAGGGATGAATCGGCGATAATATGAGACTAAGCCTAGGAAGGATTTTATGTCTTTTGGACACTTGGGAACAGGAAAGTTTGTAACAGCTTTGACCTTGTCAGGATTTGGTTTTACTCCCTTTTCAGTTATTATATGTCCTAGGTAGCTCCTTCTCGTCTTAGAAATTCACATTTGTCTGGTTGGAGTTTCAGATTGAATTTACGTAGTCTTTGGAATATAGCAGTCAAATTCTCGATGTGTGAGTCAAGGTCATATGAATAGGAAACAATGTCATCAAGAAATACATAGCAGCGAATACCCTGAAGTCCTGATAGAATAGTGTTCATAAGCCTTTGGAAAGTAGCAGGCGCGTTTTTCAGCCCGAAAGGCATTCTAAGGAATTGGTAGTGTCCCTCTGGAACGTTGAAAGCGGTCTTTGGTTTATCTGATTCATTTAAAGGGATTTGGTGGAATCCGGAAGCTAAGTCCATTGTGGAAAAATATTTACTATTACCAAGTTGATCTAGGATTTCTGCAATTTGAGGAAGCGGGTAAGTATCTCCTATTGTTACATCATTTAATTTACGGTAGTCAATAACAACTCTCCATTTTTGTTCGTTAGATGCATCTAATTTTTTTGGAACCACCCATATGGGCGAAGACCATGGTGAATCGGAGGGTTCAATGATATTCTGTTCTAGCATTTTTTCAATTTGTTTACGAACTTCAGCTTTGTGGACTTCAGGGAATCGGTAAGACTTAGTATGTATTGGTATGTCAGAAGTCGTTTTGATTTCGTGTTTCAGGGCATTAGTATGTGTCAAGTTTTCGTCAGGTAAGTGAAAAATGTCAGAGAAAGTAGCACAGAGATTAAAAAGAGCAGATTTTTCTTCGTTATTTAAGTGTGATACTCTAAGTTGATTAAGAACTCGGGTTGTCCGTCTTAAATTATCCGTAGGTTGTGTTCTATCAATTTTATTTACAGAAACAGTGGGATTTTTGTCAAAGTCTCTTGTATCAAATGGTGTCAATTTTAATTTTAAATTTGAGTTAATTGTAGCTGATTCTTCGGAAGTATTAACTATTGTTATATTAATGCGATTATTTGATTTGACTCTTACTAAGCAGTTTGCTACTAATAAATTATTTGAAATGTGCTGGTCTAAAATTAATCCTTCTTTGATTTCAGGGTTTATGACGGAACATTCAACGACGGTTTCACTTCTAGCAGGAATAATGTAGGCTGGATCTCGGAAATATAGTGGAAGAGACATTTTTGTGAATAACAATAAATTTTTATTATAATCGATTTTGCAGTTATTAGAATTTAGCATGTCCGACCCTATTATGCCATCGTATGGTAAGTGTATATTTTCAATAACATGGAATTGGTGAGTAATACCGGATTTAGCTAACTTGATTTTAAGATTAAAATGTCCCAGAGTTTGTATGGAATCGACTGAGGAATCTATTCCTTTTAAGTTAATAAATTCTTTAGTGAGTTTAGGGAAATTGGATAGGCATGATTTTTTTATTAGGCTTACAGAGGATCCAGAGTCTACTAATAAGGTAAGTGGGAATTCTAAAACAGGGGAGTCAACCAGGACATATGGTAGGAGTGTTTTTGTAGGATCATTAATTATCTCAAAAATATTTGATTTGGATTCAGAGGAGGATTTGACACAGTGGATTTTGAACTCGATACAGTGGATTTTGAACTCGATACAGTGGATTTTGAACTCGATACAGTGGGTTTTGAACTCGATACAGTGGATTTTGAACTCGATACAGTGGATTTTGAACTCGGTACAGTGGGTTTTGAACTCGATACAGTGGAATTTGAACTCGATACAGTGGATTTTGAACTCGATACAGTGAATTTTGAACTCGATACAGTGGGTTTTGAACTCGATACAGTGGATTTTGAACTCGATACAGTGGATTTTGAACTCGATACAGTGGATTTTTGCAACTTGCCCATGTAGCGGGGTTGCGTAGATTTAGTAATTGCACCACTTGTGCGTTGATTTGGTAAGGTGTCGGTTTTAGATTGAACTTGTCCCGCACGACACCGGGACGGGACTTTAGTTAGTTTTTTGGGACGTCGTCGACGGTATCATAACCTTCTTCGGCATTAATTTGTTCACGAGGATTTTCGTCGTTAAAAGATGTAAAATTAACTCGTTGGTAATTTGGTCTATTAAAATTTTGATTCCTATTATTATTGTACTCCCGTTTCCTACACTCATCAATCGTGTGACCAACATTCTTACAATAACGGCAAACCGGGGGTGAGTTAGCGCCACTCTGATTTGGAACGCGGTTGCTATTATTATTATTGTAACGCATATTTTGATTTGGGAAGCGATTATTATAATTATTAGGATTTTGATTTTGAAATCGGCGGTTGGCGTTAAAACTAGGCCTGGAAGAAAGCGATTTAGGTTGGGGATTTTGTTTGTATAAAAATTGCTGAATTTTCTCTTCGGAAATGGCTATATTTATTGCTTCGTTTAATGTTTTAGGTGACTTGCACCTCACTACGTTTGATATACGAGGTACAAGTCCCATTTGAAAGTGATGGAGAGCTAGCTCTTCCATTGCTGCAGTGCGACCTATCATTTCTCTACTTTTGTTACCGTGTGCAATTGAAACTTCTGTTAGTAATTGTGACAAACATGTTTCGACTCTTAGGGCATATTGACTAACAGATTCGTTTATTTGCTGTTTGCATTCTTGCAAGTCTGTTAGCAAATGTGCGTAGTGTTTCCGTTCACTAAATTGTATTTTAAGAAAATCTTTTAATTGTGACCAGTTTACAAATTCTTTTATTGAGCAGGTCGTTTGGGCTCTACCCTGTAGTTGACATAGGATATATTTAAAAACGATATCTTTTTGTTGTTCGGAAGCTAAATCGTGGGCGTTACTGCAATTAACAAGAAAAGAATTCAACGATTCCCTAGCGCCATCGTATGGTTTGATGAATTTAAGTAAGGTAGAGAGATCTAACTCCACTTTTGGCGAAGTAATGGTCTGCGTTTTCTTTTTGGACCTGGTGAGACGCCCAGGTTGAGAGGATGGGACTGTTTCGTCCTCGGGTTCAATAATATTTACTTCAAATTTAGGACTAGGCGCTCTAGATTCTGACATTTTAACTTTATACAAAACACTACAGATAATAAAGATACAAAAACACAAAGGAAATTGCAATGACCAAAGTAGAATAAATGAACGACTCACAGGAATGCGGCGATAAGGGCTTGTATAAACATCCGTGCGGCGTGCGGACGGCGTCGGCTGCTGGACTTCGTGGAACTCGGCGCGCTGGACCCGGCGAAATTGATGTACCGAACAGGAACTCGGGAACCGCGGACTCGTTACACTTTCGATTTGTTTAGGATTTAGAATATTGGAATTCGATTTATTTGCAGTTCGCGAGGCGTACCCGGGATTATTTTTTAAAAATCCCCTTGAGCTGCCACCAATTTGTTATACGGGATTACTATTTTCCCTTTTTAAAAAAAGATTTATTACAATTAACTGAAATAGTACTTCAATAAAACAAAGAAATTAGAATTGAGACAACTGTCCTGGTCAAGAGTCGGAGATGGAATACCCTGAAGGGGTCTGGACTGAAGCGTAGGACGATAGGAGAAATGCGGGATCAGCAATGTCGGAAAGCTAGGGTGAGCATGATAGGGTACAGATGCGGGATATAACAGTTCGAAGTGATACATATTTTTTCGTCTCCGTATTTACTTGGTTTTTTGTTGTTATTATAAACACAGCTGACTCGGACTCTTCCGACGAATCATCTTTGTCTAGTACAGACGACAGCGATTAAAATTCGAACTTTATAATAATTTATTCAAATAAAAATGTTTTGAACCCCTGAAAATTTGTTTACATTCTTTATCTCGTCTGGTTGGCCTTACTTTAGGCTAGCGCGGTCAAAGAGGAGCGCAGCTGAGAGGATTTTACTAACGCACTCGAAAATCAACTTTTAAATTATTGAAATAATCGCGCGTCCTCAAAGATACACCCGATATAAAATAGAAAATGCCCGAGACCGCCTGAGGATTATTCCTACTCTGTCTGCTATGACCCATAAGGATATTTGGTAATGTTTTTTGGAAATTCATCGCGTAGAATAGGAAGACATTTTATATTAAAAAAACATACCGGTTGTCTGTAAAGTCGGTTTACTGACGATAGTTGAACGTGACAACGTCAACAACAACAACAACAACAACAACAACAATAATAATGATATTAATAATAATGAGGTAAAGTACTTGGTGACGGTACTTGGTAACAGGTAACGCATGACGTCATGTTTATTCGTGCGTGCAGACGGCTGTATCGATTTATAAGACGTTATCACGTCAAAATCTAACATACTTTCTGAGGTGTTGCATGACGCTCTGGGGGCCAACTCTCATTAATATTATTGGTTATTTAAATCCGCTTTGGATTTTCAGGATGTCAGGCTGTCCCGTTTGCGCGTGCACTTATTGCCGCGCACGAGAATGAGTTAGCGCGTCGACCGAAACGGGATTATATTTATCGAAAACAGCTAAGATAATTAGGCTTCTGGACGGTAGGAATCGTTTACTATTATTATATATTACTAGCTTTTCCCCGCCCGCGTAAATATAGTATCCCACGGGAA